>PVIR01011179.1:0-47874 GCA_004026965.1 Petromus typicus
ATATCCTCATAAGTGAAATAAATAGGGCACAGATAGGTACATATCGCATCTTTTCTCTGGTATGAGAAAATAAAGATGTAAATGAGTCCTAGCATTGTATGTTATATATTGTGAAATAGAAAATGCTCAATGTAAAATAAGGTGAAAGGGGACAATGTTGAGATTGTAACAAAAAAGTAAGGAAACAAATTTTATGTATCTGGGGGGGTGGCAGGGTGGGTAGGGCTATGGGAAAAAATGAGAATTAAGTTGTGTCTTATACTGGTACAAATCCCCAATATGAAGTACAATCATGATGTGTATATTTAATGTACCAATAAAGATTAAAAAAAAAGAATTAAAAGATTCATATCACAATGACATATGTGACCCATGTTTATAGCAGCTCAGTTTGTGATTACTACATCTTGGAAACAACCCAAATGTCCATCAACTGGAGACTGGATAAAAAAGTTGTGCTTCTTCTATAGAAAGGAGTATTACTCTGCCATAAAAATGATAAGTTTGAATCTTTTATACTTAAATGCACGTACTTTGAGGACATCCTCATAAGTGAAATATATAGGTCACAAATAGATAAATATGGCATCTTTTCTCTGATATGAGAAAATAAAGATGTAAATGAGTTCTAGAATTGTATGTTATATATTGTGAAATAGAAAATACTCAAAGTGAAATGGAGTTGAGAGGGAAAATAATGAGATTATAGCAAAAAAGAAAGAAACAAAATTTATGTACATAGGGGTTGGGGGTGGTAGGGTGGGTAGGGCTATGGGAAAAATGAGAATTAAGTTGTGTCATATAATGGTACAAATTCTCATTGTCGAGTGCAATCATGATGTGTCTATGTAATGTACCAATAAAGTTTTTTTTTAAAAGAACTTCAAGAATAATAGTGTTTTCTGAGGGTACTTTCCTGTGCTCAATCTGTGATATTCCTCAAGCTGAAGCAAAGACCAACACCTGCCTGTGAGTCTCTGTGTTAGAGATTCTTTGGGGCAGGGAGAAAAGGACATCCAATGTGAGCTGTAGGGAGAGGGCACGCAGTCGTTGGAGGTGAGGCATCACCTTGGTGCAGAGTACCGAGAGCAGCACAGAGGTGTGAGTATGGGGCAGGAGATCTGGGTGAGGAGTCACATCAGAAATCATTGGGGGGACCAGCTGGCTCATCTATG
Source organism: Petromus typicus (assembly GCA_004026965.1). NCBI lineage: Eukaryota > Metazoa > Chordata > Mammalia > Rodentia > Petromuridae > Petromus > Petromus typicus. Next base: position 1,176 of record PVIR01011179.1, read on the forward strand.
GCAGGTGAAAAAGAGGCTGGAGCCGACTTCATGTTGAAAGAACTGGTGACTCTAAACTGTCAGGATGTTGGAGATAAGTGGGTTATGAAGGAGAGAGAGGACAAAGAGGAGGTGGTGGGGTGTGTATAAAAATCTTTCAGGTTGGACATGATGCTGTGTGTTCCTAATCCCAGCACTCTAGACGGGCTAAGGCAGGAGGATAGCAAGTCTGAGTCCAGCCTGAGTGACTTAGTGAGACCCTGTGTCAAAATTTTAAAATTCTGAAAATGGCCTTGGGTTCAATCCCTAGTATTATTTTTTTCTTCTTCTTTTCTTAATATGGTGTTTTTCAAATTTAATGTGTCTACAACTCATCAAAGCGTAAGTTCTGCCTGAGTGGTTCTGGTGGAGCCTGAGAGGATACACATTTGCCACACTCCTGGATGATGTTGGTGCTGCTGCTTCTGCTCTGGGATCATCCTTTGAGCAGCAACACACTTGTGAACTATTGGGAAGGCTCCTCACGGGACGGTACCTTACCTCATATTCTTCCTTGAACCCGTAGCCCTGGCCTCTCTTCATCTGGGTGATGTGCTGTAACAGGTCGGCCACCCGGATGGCAGGTTGGAACTGGTCCCGGGGGTAGCTCATCTCCACGGGGTCACAGGTCCGGTAGGGATGTGTCTGGATCGTGAGCGTGGGCTGGGACAGCTCCCCACGGCTGCCATCTGCTTCAAAGAGAAGGAGGGGGAGCAGACCATCATCTTGAGAGCTTCATCCTTTGTTCTCACTCTCCCTTTGTGTGACCAGAAAAGGGCAGAGGAGACTAACTACCTGACTGAGAAATTACAGGAAGTCTAGAGACATACGGCTTCCCTGGCCTGGCTGCATGAGTAGATTTAAATATTTACACAAACCAAAAAGCCCAGTGAACACAATAATCCTTGGCTCATTTCCCTTTCAAGGGTGTATATTGGTAGAGTAAAGACCTACTTTCAGGTTAGTTGTCTTCTCTTGCCTGTCCTCAGTTCTTCCTGAAGGTTTTTGGGATTGCCAGCCAATTCCAGAGTCATCAGAAGCCAAACAGGCTAAATATTGATGGCACTTTCCTTGTTAGGATACAGTGTGCCAGAAATAGTCTCTCATGGCTGTCTGTAGGCCAGCAGGGCCTCAGACACTTGGAAATGAGAGCCATACTTCTGTGACATTTTCCTGAAGGGGAAACATGGTATCATTAATACTTTGTTTTCTTTGACTTGTACAATGGGAGGAACTGGGACCACTCTTGGACTCTCAGCAGCCAGCAGAGACCCTGACTGTCGGGAACTATGGAGGACTTACTCAGACTTCTGACTTACTTGGATTTGAGGGTGTCTGCCTGCCCTGTGAGATCAACTACTGGGATTACTGCAGACATCTGCCCTGTCCTGTGGGATTTTAAACTACAAGGATTACTCCACTAGGATTATTGGCCTTAAGCCTTACTGGAATTTGCTGGGATTTAAGGATATGTCCCTGCCCTATGTAATCTTCAACTACTGGGATTATTATGGAACTTCCCTGTTTTATGCATGCTAGGATTATGGTGTGAAGGTTTGGTACCAAATAAAGACACAGTGAGCTCAGGTTATGTGCTCTTCTGCTCCCCCTCCTGCTGCTGCTGCGGTATTAGGCCTTTGGCTGTCTCTGCTCAGAGTAGCAAGGGTTGAGCCTGGGCTTAGCCTTTTTCTCAAGGTTCCAATTTTGTTGCTTGTTGGTTGTTAAACCTTTTGCTGTGGGATTCATGGGGAGTTTGCCACTAGGGTTCTGGCTGTGTCCTCTTCCTGACTCCCACATTTGACCTTTCAGATGTTCTCTTTGGCTCTAGGGTCTACAACAGTGACCACCTTTTTCTATCATCTAGTTTCCCTCAACTCAGATAAGTCACAGAACCCATTTTGCACATAAAGAAGCCCACATTTTTCTCAATCTTGCAGTGACTTCTCCATGTCTGAGTCCTGTGCCTCATCCATTCATAAAATATGCCCTTGATATAATAACTATGCTGTCCCAAATAAGAATTTTTAAACCTAAAGATCTGAATCATCAGTGCTCTACCATTATCAAGGGTCAATCCATTGATAATTTCATAGCTGAATGGGCTATTAAGAGGCAAGCCTTTTTGGAAAAGGTGGGTCCCTGGGACATGCCTTTGGAAGAAATATATCTCATTCTCATTCTCTTATTCTCCCTCTGTCTCTGGCCATTGTGAAGAGTGCAGCTCTCTTCTACCACACTCTTCTGCCATGATGTTTCTGCCTTGAAGCCAGATGACCATGGACTGAAACTTCTTAAACTGCAGGACCAAAGTCAGTCTTTCCTCCTTTACATTGTGCACATCAGATGCTTTATCTGAGTGATGTGGAGCTGACTAATAAACACATCCTTGCCAGGCACCCACTGTCAATCTTCTCGTTCCTGTTTATCTTCTGAAGAGCCATCTAGAGTTGACCCCCTCTCCCACCTTCTCTCACGGACATGGGCAATCTCTACCTTGGGCCATCGTCTGTGACATTCATGAGATGAACTGATAGAGGTGGCTGTGATGTGTGATGTGTCTAATCCAGATGCCTACAGACCCCAAGGGAGACCAATACAGACACCCACAATGCTGGTGTCTTACTCATTTCCCAGGAAGCTTAGCATATGTTGCTTATTTTCTGCAACTTGTCTTTTCAAAAGGCATGTATCGTTCAGCTTGTGTCCCTTCCATGTCACAATAATCCATCAGATGGAGACTCTGTATGTGAAAGCACATGGTTCCTGTCTGCCAGCACCAATAGGCAGTTCTTGGTGAGAAAAAGATGGTGAAAGGGAATGTCTGACTTGTGTGTTTTCCAAGGTGATCGCCTCATCCCAGTTTTCCTGACACTTCCCTGGATTTAGCACTGAAAGTCCAGCATAGCACTTTTGAAAGTCCTGGCAGTTCAGAGTCCTGAGCAAATAAGTGTTTTGTTATACTCATGCTTTCGTCCATGTCTGTGTTTGGGGTGGGAGCTACACGTCTCACTTTTAAATTCCTCTGCCTGCCCTCATCTTCAGCTCCTCCATGGGAGCAGGGGCCACCAATTTAATGGGTCTGAACTTAGGAAGTCAGATGAGCCATACTTAATTAACAGGTAGGGTCAGTGGGTATACAGTGTGATCTCTAGAACTTCGTGGTTGAATGTGATCAGTAACTACAACCAAGGCAGTGCTTGTCTTCTGGGATCAGACTAATGTCCCATGAATTGTCAAAAGAAAGATCTTGCAGATACAGATTTATTCAAGATGAGCTGTTAGCAAAATCTTCCTGCATGTAAAAAGTAACACTTAATTTTATTCCTGGGATTTTAGGTAAAAGACAGATACACCTTCACTGAGATTGTTTAAATATAATGCTCAGCAGATGTGGGCGCTGCTTCTCTTCTTCCTCACTCGTGTGATCATGAGTTAGACTCATTGAGGAACCACTGCACCGAGGACTCTGGTGGGCAGAGATGGTGCAGAGGAAAATACAGATTCCACCTTCAAGTCATGATGATTTTGGTAGAGAAAACAGGCAGGAAGAACCATCTGATGCAAAAAAAAAAAAAAATACAAAAACAGAACTTGAGAAGTGAAGACACAGTGAGGTAAGGGCAAAGAGGGTGACACAGAGTCAAAGCCATTGGGCAATGCTTAAAAGATACTTCGAGGCATATCCAGAAAGGCTTTGCATTGTCCAGACTCCTGAAACCAGCATGAAGCTGTTGAAGGGTTGGAAGAAGAATTCCTTTCTTTAAAAATTCACACTCCATCTGGTAGGTGTCCTGGCTGTCATGGATCTGCGTTATCCTTCCAGTGAATATCGCTTCTGTGATGGTGTGAGGAGGTTGGAGATGAAGAGAAAAGGAGTCCAGGAGTTTGAGCTGCTAAAAACCACCCTTCGTGATTCCCCTGAGAGGGTGCACCAGAGTCAGTGCCTTTGTCTCCCACTCAGACATCCACCTCACAGAGGATCAGGGATCTTCAGAGACCCGGTCTCCTGAAGGGCGTAGGTCATGACTGCATGGGAGGCTAGCTGCCTGCAGACAGGCTTCTTAGTAATAGGCACCTATCAAATTTTGTATGATATCAAATTTTCCAAAACCACATAGCTATCAATATGGCCATTTTCACTAAACACAATGCTAGACAGACTGTAAACTTGGTGTCAGCAAAACCACCACTGCAATGGAAAATAAATGCACTTGAGATTTAACAACTTGTGTTGATGCCACATTTGTAATAATGTCAATGCCAGTGCTAATGATGCTATGAAGACTCAGAACCAGGGGATTTTTCAAGGTTTATTAATTCAACTAGTTGGACTCCCTTTTCTTATGCATCTTACCTCACCTATTCCCTTATTAACCTCTGATAATGCAGAAGTGATGCCTTTTATCACACCCCATTTCACCAGACGTACTATACTTAATTTTCCATCATTAGGTTTAATGAAAACCCAATTTCACAACTCACTTCTCTCAGGAACCTACAAGTAATGCTACATTTTTATCAGGCCCAATTAAAAAATGTTATGATGTTCCTATTCGAGAGGGAGCCTTAAAACTAATGTGCGATTCTGCTTCTAATTCAACAAGGGCGCTGGAATTCACATGCTGCTCATAAAATGTAACTCAAACCAGCTGGTCCAGGGAGAGGACATTTTTCATTTTTTTTCTCCTTACTAGACCTTTAAATTTCGTGCTTTTTAAATTTATGGGCCATGCATGTTTATCACATAATAATATTTTGTATTTCTTTTGCACTTTTTATAACTGTTGTTTAAGCCTCTGAATTTCCAAAACACCCAGTGGGGAAACTCATGGGAAGCCTAAGGGATTCTGGGGACAGGTATGAGATTTTAGGACACCACTGTCTTTCATATTTCTGCTTTTCTGTTTCTCTGCTAGCTCCTTTTCTTCTTTGAGAGCTCCACCCCCTGAACATGTTTCTTACCTCTCCTTGCTACCAGGCATGTAGATCTTTCTTTAGCCTGTCATGTATTTCCAATAAATTGCTAAGAATTGTCACTCTAGCTGGTTAACAAATGCTTACTGATACCTATATTGTACAACACACCATGTTAGATACCCCGTACAAACAGAAAGTAGTGGTGGGGGAAATTTGCTCCAGAGAGATAAGCATGCTACAGACCCTGAAAGAAGAGAGAAGGGAAGATAAGAGGCACAAAAACAAGACTAATAAAGGAAGGATGGGAAGGTACCTAGCAGAGGGGAGGATGACATGTGCAAGGGCATGCACCATAGATGCCTTTCCCAGTCTTCACGCATTCCCAGACAACCTCTGTGGCTCTTGCTATAGCTCTGTTGCCTCTAGCTCACTGCTGTCTGATAGGACTTTCTAGAACAATGAAAATGTTCTGTCCTGAGACATGTTTGCCACTAACCATATCTGACTCCTGAGCTCTGAGGAAGGGATGAATCATAACTTTTGTTTAATTTTAATTGATTTTCATTGAAATAGCTACATGTGGCTTATTTCTTTATATCTGGAAGCATGTAGATAGGGAAAGAGACCAAGGAAAGAATAGAGCTCTGAGATGCACAATGAGGTAGAAGCCTACAGCAGCACTGTCCAGTAGAAATGAGATCTTGGCCATGTATGTAATTAAAATGCTCTTGTAGCATCATTAAACTGGGTTTAAAAGAATGTGCAAAATTAAATTCAAGAATACACTGTATCTAATCCAATATACCCCAAATAATATTTTAGCATATCATCAGTATGAAAATTACTAATGCTGTGCTTTGCATTCTTTATTCAAAGGCTCTGAAATCCAATGTGCCTTTTATACAGATGGAATCTTTGTATTCAAACTATTCCTATTTCCAGGGCTCAACTGACACTGATAACTACTGTACTGGACAACACAGGTACACATAGACTTATCCACAGCCAGGTAAAATTCTAAAGAGCTAATTTAGAGCTCAAGTGAACTCTGAATAAAGAGCCATCGATCCAGAGTAAGTCAGCCTTGGCCCAGAATTATCCAGTGGAACTTCATACAATGCCAGAAGCATTCTATATTCCACTGTTCAGCATGGCAGCCACCTGTGGCTATGCAACATCTGAAATGTGGTTGTGATGGGGGAAATGCAGTTTTACTTTAATTTCAATTAATTTAAATGTAACTAGCCACAAGTAGACAGTGGCTACTGTATTAAATTGGCAGATCTGTTCAATTATACCTTCAAATTTTTTCTTTAGATGAACTTTCCATCATTTGCTTTAACTTTGCCTCATAGTGAAACATACAATTATGATTATGATGTACTAGTTTTTCTGGAGCTCACCAACATGCTTACATAACTGTAAGACATGGCCTGTCCAGTCCCATGAAAAGAACATAATCTCCCCTTAGAGAAATACTGAGTCTGGGTCCCAGAATAGAGTTTGAATCAACCTGTTAAAGGGTCTGTGACTCTGGTTAAGCAGCAGATTTTTCTGAGCCTCAGTTTCTTTATCTAAAATGCTGGAAAAGCAAGTTCTATAAGGATTCAAAGAATGTATTCTAGGTGCTTAATATAAAACCCATTATCACTAAGCAGTGACAAAAGGATAGGAGTTTTGATGATAGGACATTTCATCCTACTGCACACATGAGAATTCACAATATGGAGAGAGCATCTAAAAGGAGTCTTTAAGGGCTTCTGCTCGGTTTAGAAGTGGTTTGGAGCGCCTACAAAAGTTTATGTGTTGGAAGCTTTGTCTCCAAAGTTGTAGTATTAGGGGAAGGTGCCTCTGGGAGGGGGACCAATAGAAGATGGTTATGTCACTGGAAGCACTGACCACAGAATGGATTAATGTCCTTCTTGTGAGGCCTCATTACTTCTCCGAAAGAGGGCTGTTCTAAAAGAGCAAGACTGACTCCTCTCCCTCCCTCACCTGGTTTCCTGTGCCACCACATGGTCTTATCTTCTTCTGGGTGTTTCTGCCATGATGCTGTCTTGCCATGCTGTAACACAGCCAAGGTACCCTCTCTAGAGGACGACAGATAGGGCCACCTGATTTGGACTTTTAGCCACCCAAACTGAGCTAAATAAGCTTCTCTTGTTTATGAAGTATCCCTTCTCTGGTAATTTGTTGTAGTAATGGAAAACAGACTAATTCAGCTTCTTTCTTCTTTCCTTTATTTCTCTCCACTTTCCTCCAAAGCCATCTGTTTCACCTCATTTCCCCCCGTTATTGGCCTCGCTCAGGTCTTCATGACAGCACCACTCCATCAATTTCCTAATGGCTCTTTCTGCTTTCACAATTCTATTTACACAGCCATAATCAAGCCATTCTTCTTAGCAAAAAATCTTCATGAAGTCCAAACAACATTTCTTAACTACCCAATTAAATTCCTGTAGTTTCCAATACTAGAACTGATTTTTTATTTCATCTATCATAATTCTTCCCAAATTCATGTACCCTTTAGGGCAAGAAAGCATGAAGAATGTATTGCAACTATCGAGCTGAATCCTGGGAGGAAACTGAAAGGAAAAAAGCTTTGAAGTGGGAAGGGCCTGATTCATCTGCTTAGTGCAGGGATGAGATTAGAATAAATAATTCAAGGGCTATAGCAACAGCAGGTGTACTAGTTTTCTTGTTGCTGGGACCAAATACTTAACAGACACAACTTAGGGTGAAATGGATTACTTGACTTGCAGTTTCAGATTTCTGTTGGCAACTGGCAATTCTCTGGCTCCAAGGCAGAGCGATGATGGCAGAAAGGTGTGATAGTGCAAATCTGCTTAGCTTTCGGCAATGGGAAAGCAGAGCAGGGCAATAGTGCTGGACTGGAAGGGGCCAAGGATCAGGTGGAGTATCCAACATCCCATCCTGGTGACATACAGGAAGTATTATTTACTAATTCCCTAGGCTGCTCTGATGCAAGTCAATTTGCCATCCAAGGGCAAATACTGGTATTGAACAATCACAACAGCATCATGGTCAAGGTACAGAATCTTAAGACAAAACTTGGATTCAAATAGAATTCCTATCTTTGGGACTTAGTAAGTTAATCTCCACCTGAGATCTTTATTTTTGATTGGTGATGGTGAAGATTACTGCCATCTTCCTCCCCCTCATCATCATCAGAATCAGGGAAGATTGTTGTGTAGGTTAAAGAAGTTTCCAGGATGTACCTGGCTAGCAGTTAATGTCACATCTCCCCTCTCCTACCCAATACCAACCTCAATATAATAAATATATACACAACCTCAATATAATAAATTCAGAAGGAAACCAAAGTCTGTCAACCAATCCAGTGCCAGAATTTGGGAGGAATATCTGTTAATTATAGCAGTATCACACTTAACATGTGAATGAAGATAAAGCTTCAGTTTGTCAAACTTTCTTAAAAATCTCTGAAGTTGCACAAAACAATCTTTCAGTTGATTTGACAAGGCATTTTCTCCTCCAGGGTTGGAAGTGATTACAATTTCTCTGGTGAAGCATAAGATAAAGCAGTTGGCTTATACTTAGGAGTCATGTTGTAAGAAAAATACATTCTCTATTTCTGAATTTTAGACTTACACTCTGATAGGTATATGGAATTTGTGGATTCACATTCTCCTAAGGAACAATGAATTCACAAGGTCCATCTCAAATCCAGTCAGGGATACTCTCTCACTCAATGTAATGGCACACTGAACTACCCATCTTTCCTACATCTGACCAAATGCACAGGGTTAGACTAGTGAAATTAATAGCAAAGAGAATGTCATAACTTGTGTATGTTGTTTTGGAGTTAGAATGGACATCATGGCATTGACAATCAACACTAATAGACTTTGCTAGTGGAGAGGTCAGGCAAACACACTAGCCTGAAGGACAAAAAAAATGATCTACTTTTCCCCCATTTTCTTTCTTAAGCTCTAAGAATCAAAGACTTTAGCTGCCAAATTAGCAGGGCTAAGGCATCTCCCTGTTCTATCTTTGCCTCAGTCTTGTTGACTGGCATCTTTGACATGGCAAAGACAATGGCAAGTACTTCTGTCTCTAAGCTGCATATGCAGTGTTAGAGAAGAGTTATAAGTGGCACAGTCAGGAGGAAATGCCTTCTGGCTTCTGCTTCTTTTGATAAAAAATTGATCCTCCTTTTTGTGTGGAGAAGGCATATTATTTCTCCCACCACATTCAAAATAAATGAAATGATAGTTTTTAAAACTCTACCAAGGGATGGAGGCTATCAATAATCATTTCTTCTCAAGCTCAAGTCATGAGAAAAGGATCCCAATGGTCACTAGCTGGACAATGGTGAAAACATGAGGGCAACAGTGAAAATTCATCCTCTTCATATATGAGCACATAATAAATCTGAATATGCTACTCCTTTTTAGAGTTAAATAAAGAGAAACAAAATGGGATCATAGAAAAAAAATCTATCATTTAGCAGTAAGGAAAATGACACTAAATACTGACAAAATTAATAGTCAAAATAAAAATAACAGTGAGTGTTAATTATTTAATTAACAGTTAATTTGGAAGGTGTCCACACCTTCCTGATGTGACTTGGAGAGGGTGACCCTATTTCTACATCCAAAGGCAAATACTGACTTTCTTGTGCCAATAGATTCTAACCTCTTTTTGCTAGCTTTTATTTTTCCAACAACCTCAATTAAATGAGAGGGAAATTTTATTACACTTCTACTCAACTCTAAGAAAGAATCCAGAGATCCCTTTCTGCCACTGCACATTACTATGTCTGAGTGTGAGGCCTGGAATTGCCTAAATGATCCTTCTTCCATAAGGGGAAGCAGGCTGGGGATAATGCCAACATGAGATAGTGAAGTGGAGACTGTGAAAAAACTTGGGTCCTTAAAAATTTTCTGGAAACTGTTCAATACTTGACTTATTATTCTGTGAAATAATACATTAATTTATTGTTTAAGCTGAGATGACTTATGATTTTTCTGTTAGTAATATATTCATCTACTTGCTAGAAAGTAGAAATTGATTTTAGAAAACAAGAAAGAATAAAGGGAATGAGAGATTATATAATATAACAATAGAGTGTTTTTTTTTTAAAAAAACTATTTTTTTCTGAATCAAATTTAGAAGCAGCTAGTATTCTATGGTCTTAAGGAAGAATTAAACCCTGTCATCTGCACTGAAACAGATGGAAAGAGAAGACATTCTACTATATGAAATAAGCTAGACTCAGAAAACACTAGTACTGTACATTCTCTTTCATATGTGAAAGCAGAAAAAAGTCCACTGGCTGCAGACTAGTGATAAGTAGAGGCTGAGAAGAATGTGTGAAAGTGGGAAGGGAGGATAAAAGAAGGCTGTAATTGATCTATGAATGCTGTATTCAGGTGCTGAAGTGCCTCACAGAGCCCCATCAATATGCACAATTTATTCATGGTAATACAATAAAATAAAATAATTTTTAAATTTGCTAGGCAAAGCAAGGGAAGATTGTAAGGAAACCAAAATGCAAAAGCAGAATTAAAATGAACGTTGGAACCTATAATAATAAGCAAGGAGCAGAAACTTGTGGAGAATTAATTTGAGGAACCAGCTGATGCAAAGCAAAGGAATGAGAACAATAAGATGTATATTTCCTCTGTATTCCTTATCTGCTCATGTGTGTTCATGCGTGAAGGAAACAAAGACATTTTCAGGGAAAAGGAAACAGACATATAAATGACAGATAATTGGTGAGACTAAAGAAGAGAATAGAATAAATGAACAGAAGCAATAATAAAGGGTACAACATAAAACATCGCCTTGGCAGAATAAGGACTTCAGTCCTCAATGTAGAATCTACCCACACAACTTAAAAATAAAATTTTTATTCCAATTCAGTTGTTTAAATATTATTGATATAGAAATACTCAGATAAACATCTAGGTTGAGAAAAAGACTATCTCTAAAATAAAAGAAAAAATGGTAGTCATATTTTATCCTGCTCAATTTTAAATGCCAAGAAGCAATACAACAAAATTTTTGAATGAGAAATGGCATAACCTCAAAATTATATATCAAGAAAAACTGTTTCTCATTTGTGAAACTACAGAAAGACATTTTCTGATGTAGAAAGATTCTGAAGTTATTCTGGCTTTAATTCTTTTCCAGAAAGTTGGTGAGATAAGGAGAAAACCAATTAATATTGTAACTGCATAAGAAAATGAAATTCACAAGAATGAAAGAAGTTATGAAAAAACTGACTTAATAAACAGCAAAAATCAAGGAAATATAAATATGCACATAAAAATTACAAGAAATATGAATAAAAACACAATGAACCATGAAGAATTTTAAAGATAAATCATGCTTAAACATTACAAATTATTAGCTAAAATTTCAAATTTTATCAAGAAAAATTCAGAAGGAAATGCACAGATAAATCATTAGAAATAAAAAATGATCAACTTCTTTATTTTTCATACTGGAAAGTTAATATATGCTATTTTAATTTGATACAATCAAAAGATCACATTTTGAGATTTATCAAATTAAAAAGCTTCTTTACAGTAAAGGTTCTTTACCAACAGACTAAAAGTTCTTTACCAACAGACTAAAGAGACAACATACAGAATGGGAAAAGGATCTTGCCAATTATTTCTCAGAGGACTAACATTTAGAATGCATAAAGAACCCAAAAAACTTAAGTTCCCTAAAATAAAAGATCCAATAAAAAATGGGCAAACGAAACGAATGGACACTTCTCAGAAGAAGTACAATGGCCAATGAACACAGGAAAACCTATTCAGTATTACTGGCCATAAGAGAAATGTGAATTAAAACTATACTGACATATCAACTTACCCCAAAAGAGCTACTATCATCATCATCGTCATCATCATCATCATCATCATCATCATAATCATCATCCCAAAAATCTGAGAATAACAAATGCTTGCAAGACTGTGGGGGGAGAAAGGAACCCTCTACCTTGTTTGTGGAATGTAAACTAGTATAGTAACTACAGAAACAAATATGGAGAGTCCTATAAATACTAAAACTAGAAATTCCATTTGACCCAGCTGTCTCTCTTTTAGAGTTTTAAGAGAGTTACAATGATTATATTACAGGGATAACTCTACACCTGCATTTGTAGCAATGTAATTATTAATAGCTAGATTTTGGAAACAGGGCATATATATTTCCATCAACACATGAATGGATAAAGAAAATGTACTTACACACAATGGAGTGCTACTCTGTCATAAAGAAAGACAAACTTGTGGCATTTGTAGGCAAATGGATACCATCTGAGAACATAATGTTAAGTGAAATAAGTTAGACATGCAAGCTTAAATATCATATGACTTTTTTAATGATAAACTCAAAATATGTACACATATAAGAAAGAGCATAGTAGAAGACAGAGAAACAGGAAGTAGGAAGAAGTTCAAATAATCTCCCAGTTCTGTAGCCTGTTTTTTCAAGTGTAATGTAATGTAATGTTTAGCATTACAATCTGTATGCTAATCTATTTTGCTTATACTCATTTCTCTTAGTTTATTGAAAATAATGTGTTTTGCTGTTAACTGTTTACTTCCGTTTTGTAAGAGACTCTCTTTTTTTGGTTTATAACCTGTACTCTATGCCTGGGACTCCTGTAAGAAGTCTCCTGTCCCACCTGCCCAGCATATGACACAGGCCTGAGAAAAAATACACTGAGAAGTCGGAGAAAGAAAGTAAAGTTCCAAGATAATCAGTGTCAGTGCACTGATTTTGATTGGGAATCAACCAAGGTAAAGACAAGTTACTTGTGGTTTCCATGGAAATCAAACAAGGCCTGCAAAGGACAATACAAAACATTCTCAAATTAGAAACATAATAGGCAAAACATATGGTTGTGATTCAAACGCTGTCCTACTAGTCAGATGGTTGGTTGTGGGAATAGAATTTGGATGCGACTTACTTTGTGTCAAGTAGGCTTCAACCAGACTCACTTCTCAAACCAATCAGTGGGGGCGGTGTCGACTTTTTACTGCTTTGGGGATCAGTGATGTTACAGTCTTCTACATTCTGAGTAACATTTTGGCGATTCTTTTAAGATTATAGTATCACCAGTGTATTAATTATTATTATTTTCCAATTATTTTACTATGATATTACTATAATATTTTGTTTTAATATTTCAAAGAAGTGTGAGTTCATTATTTCAAGTGAGTTTATGCATATTTGTAAGTATGTGTATGTATGCTTAATTTATGGCATCAACTAATAGAATAAGAGGAAGAGTGGATAGTTTTCAAATAAAAGTAAAACACAATAAAAATAAAAAGCACCCCAGGCCTGTATCAAATGTAACTCTGGGCCTATATTTATACTACCTGTGTGAATATGCTACTGTAAACTGACAAGTAAATATACAAGACCTAATACTACTGGAAATCTCACAGGCTGACAAGCAAATGAGAAACCACCCAAAAGAGATATTTGTATAACTCAAAGCACCAACCACCTCCTCTAAAAGTGAATTTGTAGTGGAAAAATAAAATAAAGAAACTGATAAGTCACAAGAGGAACTTTATCCCCATGAGGGAGAGGCAGTAGACGTGATACACAGAGAAGACTTCTCCCAATAATTGAAAATAATAAAACAATCAAGAGACCATAAAGTAATACAGTTAGATGGATTAAAAAGAAAGGAAGAAGAGCGATGAACCACAGCAAGGATGCAGCTCATGGTGGAGAAAGAAGGGCCTGAAAAATACAATTGCAGCTTCTAGATGTGAAAAACAGCCACTGAAAGTAGGAAGTAAAGAAATACATAAGAATAGAAGTTAACGGAACATGGAGAAGTTGGAAATACTACAGACAAACTGAAGGCAGGAAAGGCTGGCTTCTGCCTTGGAAAACACCAGTAAATTAGACAAACCTCTGCCAAAAACATTATGGAAAAAAGAGCCAAAGAAAGCACGTCACTATTACTTGAGAGCAGGCTTAACACATGCCTGTTAAGTGATCAGAGTCCAGGGAAGCCATGAAATACTCAAAATCATCTGGTGGACATGGTGAGGGTCAAATGGTCCATGGCAACTCATCACAGGGCTCTGGCTGGCTTCAAACAACAAGAAGTCTTATTTTGAGATGGTCACAGATTCACATGTAGTTGTAAGAAATCCCAGAGAGGCTCCCTCCCAATTTTCCTCTGCATTAAGATTTGCAGAACTATAGTATGACACATAATCAGGAAACTGACATTGATATATTCCACTGACCTCATCTAGATTTCTTTAGTTTTACAAGCATGTACAAGTGTGTGTGTGTGTGTGTGTGTGTGTGTGTGTGTGTGTATTTTAGGCAAGTTTATCACATGTATAGATCCACATGACAATCATCACAGTCAAGATGCAAAGAAAAGAAAAAAAAAAAAAAGCTCCACCCCAGGGCCTCAGGGTCCCTTTCTATCTCTAAGCTGAGGCCAAGTTACTGGCTCTGAAGTGATGTTAATACTGCAATAAGAAAAAGAAGCATCTCTCAGTGAGGGGCCAAGAGATCCCAAGGGAAGAAGCATCTTTGTTGATGTTCTTCTGGCTCAGGCTTCCACAGACTCACCACATGTGGCAGGCTGTACCTGCAGCACTGTGCTCCTTGTGACAGTGTCCCTTCCTTTATGACCTACACATGTCTTGTTCAGCAACTAGACTTATTTTGATTTTGAGATATCAGGTGGGAAGTCTCACCTATCTGATGGAGAAAGGAAGATGTAAGTCAATTGTGATTCTCTGAACTTATTGTTTGAAGAGCCGAGGCCGAGTTAAGAGAGAACAGCTCTGTCCAGGGTTTCCTCTGTAAAGTAGGAATGAATTTGGCATAAAGGATGTTTTATGCAGATATAACAGTTTTTTCTCTCTCTATCTCTGCCTGCCCTTCTTTCTGCTGTATGTTCTGGCAGGCATTTACTTTTCCCCTCATTCTTGCTCCAACCAAGATTAAAAGGCTTTTTATTTAAAAAATAAACTTCTAGTTATGATTTGGTTCAATAAGAGTATTTCATTATTTAAAATACTTTGAAATTTTTTTCCTCATGTCACAATTTTACAAAAATAAGTGGAAAAGCAGAGAGCAAAAGTGTTGATACCAGTGTTCCAAATCATTGGTTTTATAAATGTAATACAATTGAAACAATAATAGAAATTGTGAGGTATGCCAGAAGTGACACTAGGGATGTTCTCTGGTCTTAGCCACTTAGTTGTGAAGCTAGGAAGTAAGGGAATAAGGTGAGGGGCATGTTGAGTAACTCAGAAATATACTGTTCAGCCACAAAGGGGAGAGGATACAACTCCTTTCCTTTCTTTCTTTTAGCTCACTGTAAACACCAACTCTTTTTTCTCTTTCTTTCTTTTTTTTTGAACATGCAAGTCCATTGTTTAAATTTGGAATATTCACTATGCGTTTGGACTTTCAAAGGAACTTTTAAAAAATAACGAACCTGGAAAATCACAAACATTGACCAACAGAAAATACCCCATAAATAGATAATGAAATATGTTCCTATAAAATTTTTAAATATGGAACAAATACTGGTTTTCAAAGATTGGGTTACTAGTGAATGTATTATTTAACTAAAGAGAATGAAATATGTTAAAGGAAGGAAAGTGAGGTCACTTAATATTGGGAAGATTAATATCACTGTGAATTTACTAGATATTACCAGTAAGAAATTCTATACATGGCTGTAACTGAAATAGAATATGCAAAAGAACTTAAAGGAACATGTCTTTGAAAGGTAAGTCATTCAAATAAGTAATAAAGTAAACTACACTATTTTGATATTTTTGCAGGCATGAAAGAGTGGTATGGGGTGGCATTCAAGAGGAATTTATGTGAAAGGAAGGCTGTGATTATATGAGGAAGCCTGTGCTTTGAAATAAAGAAACTGACTGAGGCAGTAGGCACAAGAAGCTGCACATGAGTCCTGATGTCATTTATGTAACTGGCGGAGCCACAACCAGCATAAATAACACCAAATATTGGAAGCTCCGTGTTGAGTTGCCTGTCTTACCCCCACGTCACCAATGAAAGGAAAACCTGATTCATAGATGAGGAATTTATCCTCAAAGTGGGAGCTGAGTGGCTGGGATGGTTAGCATCTCAGGCACCTTCTGCCTTGACAATTCTGGAGTGATTAAATCTTTTGTTAGTTCATATTAAATAGGAGAATAACCCACTTAATTCAGCATATCCATGCACACATATATCATGCACTGATTATCTGGAGTGTTTGAAGGGTCTGGTACAATGAGGAGACAATGGTTTCAATGAGAAAGTCTGAGAGACTCACAGGGTTCTTTCTGAAGACAAGGAAGTGGTCAGATGTGTACAGACCTGGACACAAATAGTCCTGGGTGGGAAACCTGGCACAACCATTTACTGGCTGTGGGACTTTGGGTGAGTTATTTTAACCTCTCTGAGCCAGTTCCTATAGAAATTTATGGCTAGTAATCTTGCAACTGAAGAAAAAAAGGGAAAGTCATTATGGACCAAGTCATAATTGTTAGAAGCCGGCCATACCCACATCAGAAATCAGCACCACAGAGGAAGCAGAGCGGACCACTACTACTAACATTTGTTCATACTTATTTGGTCATTTGTCTCATCTACACAGCCTTGCATTCACTGAGTTTTATGGATTCATCACAGGACCCTCGTATCTGCTGTACTCTTTTTCTTAGTGACAGCTGCACCAGCAATACTTAAAGTCCCAGAATTCCCTCTTGGTTATATTTGAGAAGCCCAAAGTTGAGTGCATCACTTCTCTGCTCAAACTGTTCATCAGTTAAATGCTGTCATTCAGCTACACTTGACATCTGTAATATTGAATACAGCATCAAGGCTATGACTAGTCTTGCTTTTATATCTCTCACCTGCTCCACTGCAAGTTTCTCTGTCTCTTGCTACTCAGGCTGCGGGCACATTCTCCTCGCCACCATCTCCCTGCCACCTGAGAGCTTTGTATGGTGTGCTATTCTTTTGGAATGGTTCATCTTTGTACAGCCTTCCAACCCAAACAGACTCCTAATTCATCCTTCAGGACTCAGATTAAAGTCACTTCCTCTTATAAAAAGGACATAATAGTTGTTGGTGAAGAAATATCAGAAATGTTGTTACATTGTGAGTGGAGAAGAGGCAGGGAACGGTAAGAAATGGGCAAGAGGAAATTTCTTGAATGGCTTCTGTATCAGAATTTTGGATTGTATGAGCACATTTAGATGCTGAAGTCATGAAATGGAAAACTTAAAATTTCTCTATTCCTTTGTATGTTGGTTTTATGCCAATAAAAAATAGAATACTAGGCCTGCATCAGTGTTCTGTATAGTTAAATTATGGAAGGAAAAGGAATTTGACTGATGTCTGAAATTCTCTTTAACATCCAAAAAACTCAATGAATGAAAGGATGGGTAGATGAGAAGACAAATGAACAAATAAGTATGAAAAAATGTTAATAGTAGAATCTTAAGTGGTGAGTAAGTAACTAAAAATAATCTTTTAACTCTTCTACATAATGACACCAAGAAAAATAGCCCCATCTGCCTCCATCCATGTGAGGATTCCATGTTACATACACCGTTTTTATGAATTATAGTGTGGCTTTCTGGATATGAATCATCTTCTTGATCTGTAATAGTGGTTGAATAAGTAATGGTGAAATGATTGAAAAGTGGTGTTCCTTAGCACAGAATAAATGCCATGAAGTCAAGTATTACATCTGTGTTGTCCATCAGTACATTTCCAGGAACTTGTAATTGCTCAGCAAATACTCATTTTTTTTGGCAGGTACTTCGGGCTCTGCAATATTAATCCCATACCATGTTGATAAGCGTAGCAAGGACCTCTATTTTTCAGGTCCATCTCTCTAGTTCCTATGGTGAGAGAAGCCTGAGCTCTATTTCCTGCCTCATTTCTGTTAGCCACGGTAAGAACTGGAGGTTAATGAGTCACATTTTCTATAAATGCATTTTATTTCCTCAATGGCCTTCTAGTGATTTTAGTTATAGCTGCAACCAATATGCTTCTTTCAGAGCAAAAGTTGTGTTCAGAGCCACTCTCTCTTGGACTGGACATGATCTGGAGTTTCTTATTGGCTCTAGAGCTACGCACACACTAAAATAATCCAATCAGCATTTTGTGTTTTTTTTTATTACCAACTTGAGGCCTCATATTCTTTGAGAAAGATGTGATGTGCAAGGCAAAAAATACTCTAATGACTCACACTGTAAAGACAGGCTTATCTTACTTTCTATCTACCATTCATCAAAATTGTAATAAGACAAAGGTATGAAAATAGTTACAGAGTAACACTGAGTTAAACTAGAAAAACTCAATTGTGATAGGTCTTACAATCTTCAGCCTGCCAGGTGACTTTGTCTTTCATTGATGGGCAGAAGGAGAAAGTGAAATGACTAACCTTGCCTGGAAGACAAAATTTAAATGTGCAACAGCTGTTTAAATGAGTTGGCAGTTGCATGACACATTCTGTGGAAGCCTTTTTCCACTTGAAACTGTGTCCTGGGTACTTAGTCTGAGTTTGTGCCTAATAAAGCACATCGTCATGAAAACTATTAGTAGATTATAACAAAAAGAATGGAAACAAAGTTTATGTACATGGGGGTGGGGGTGGGAGGGCGGGCAGGGTTATGGGGAAAAATGAGAATTAAGTTGTGTGATATACTGGTACAAATTCTCATTGTTGAATGCAATCATGATGTATATATGTAATGTACCAATAAAGATTTCAATTAAAAAAAAAACTATTAGTAGAGGGCTGGGGATTTAGCTCAGTGGTTCTGGTGCCTGTCGTACAAGCGCAAGGACCCGAGTTCGATCCCTGGTAACCACATACAATACTGGGCGTGGAGACTCACGCCCATTCTCCACGCCCAGCAGCAACCAGTACCACATACCACAGTGCCGGGTATAGTGGCTCACGCCTGTAATCCCAGCACTCAGGAGGCAGAGGCAGGAGGATTGCTGTGATGTGAGTTTGAGGCTGAGCTCAGGGCCAGGCTGAACCACAAAGCGAGACCCTGTCTTAAAAAACAAACAATGAGAATTAAGTTGTGTCTTATACTGGTACAAATCCCCATTATGGAGTGCAATCATGATGTGTATATTTAATGTACCAATAAAGATTATATAAAACAAACAAACAAACAAAACCAAAAAACCCAAAAAACAAAAAACAAACAACTATCAGTAGAAAGACACAGTTTGTGAGTTACAAGACCTGAGTATTCCTCCTGATTTTACCACTAAATTATCTCACACAATTTCCTTCACCTCTGTGGATTATTAAAGAGCTAAATAAGACACATGTTTCTCAAACTTTAATGTGAATGTCTGAGGTACTTTATAATAATGATTCTGATATAGAGGATCTGGAGTATCACCTGAGAGTCTGCATTTGTACCAATTCCTAGGTGATGGTTCCTGGATTGCTCTTTGAGTGACAAGGGATTAGATGATACCTCACAGAGCCTCCAAAATATTTCCCCATAAAAGGTCTCAGAGCTGCTCATAAAATAGAAAACACTTTCTGTTTCCTTTTGGTGAACGAATGAGGTAGTTCAGATTGGTATTGTTAAAAAACAAAGAAACCAGTCAAGTAAAAAACAAATTCAAGCTACATAAAGTGATGGTTTTTTACTTGGGGAAGAACAAATATCCAACACCAACACCCTCCTAAGAATGAATAAAGATCTGCTTCAATATCAAGATTCAACCTGACAGATTCTTCACCGCTGAATTGCAAAGGCTGGTCACTGAATGCCAGCCAATGTTTTGTAGAGTTGATTCCAAATTCTTTTGCTGAATGACTGAACTCTACACAACAGACTTACTATTTAACAGCTTTAGATTTGGGCCAGAGATGTTATGACTGTCCTATGGGTTCAAGACAAAAAAGTGGCCAGAAAAGGAAAATATGACTCAACTTCTTCTTGAAAACATCTTCAAGCCTCCTTAGCAGTCTTTAAAAAATCTCAGGGGCATCTCATGATTATGGTGAAGCTGTGTGAGTCACAAGGGAATAACCGCTCTCATGAAATAGCCTCTGATAGTTGCCCTTCTGGGATGTCAAACTTTGAGGATCCCTGACAGCTGCAAAGAGAGGTCTTGACTGTAGTGCTCATTATTCTTGTCTATGGAGATGTATCAGAAGAACCAAGCTTAATTCCTGGCTATTGATTAACTAACAGACTTTGGACCAACTAGTATAACATCTCCACATCAGTCTATGTATTGTTTTTCAACCTTTCCATAACAAGCTAATCCCAGGTGTCTCTCTCACAGTTGGTTCAGCAAGTCAGAAGTATGAGTGCAGCTTAGATGGCACCTTTGGACCCTTTAAGAAGTTGCGCTCAGAGTGTCAGCTGTGACAGTCTTCTCATCTGAAGACTCCACTTGGGAACTCTGACTCCAGCTTCACACCTGTGATTTCCAGCAGGTTGATTTTTTCTTATTGAAATCTTTATTGGTATATTACATATACACATCATGATTGCACTCCACAATGGGAATTTGTACCAGTATAAGACATAATTTAATTCTCATTTTTTCCCATAGCCCTACCCACTCTACGAACCCTCCATATACATAAACTTTGTTTCCTTTCTTTTTTGTTATAATCTCATTACTTTTCCCCCTTCACTCTATTTCACTTTGAGTATTTTCTATTTCACAATATATAACATACAATTCTAGAACTCATTGACATCTTTATTTTCTCATACCAGAGAAAAGATGTGATATTTACCTATCTGTGACCTATTTATTTCACTTATGAAGATATCCTCAAGGTATGTCCATTTAAGTATAAATGGACATCAGATAACAGATGTCTGTCCCTTGCTGATTGCTTATTGGCTGAAGATTTCTTCCAGTTTCTTGATGCGCAGGAAGTCTCTTGGGGACAGTTCTCAGGACAGCTGACTTCCCACAGATCTAGGGAGAGAGCCTGGGAGGGGAGCCAGGAGAGAAGCCAATCTTTTTATAACCTAACTTGGAAAGTGACATCTTATCTTTTGATCACATTCTTTCATTAGAAGCTAGTTACTAGATCTAATCTGCCCTCACAGGAAGGGGATTATACAAGGCTGTGGAATCAGAGGCAGAGATCATTGGGCCATTTTAAAGGCTGCCAATCACAAAACTTAATATCATTCCACAGTGCTTTTGTGAAAATGCAAAGAGATAAAGTCAGTGAAAAAACACAGGCTTTACTGAAATGCACACATGTGAAAGTATATTATAATAATTCATTGTAAAGGGGTCTAATCAAACTCTTCTAGGTAATCTCACTCAGCTTTGCCAAGTATTCTGAGTCATTCATTTCATGAAAGTTTTTTTTAATTCATGAATGGTCCTAAACTACCCTCTCTACACTTTTTTGGAGGATTTAACAGCATCTGTATTTCAAAGGAAATAAATGGCTTAATTTTCCTTATGACATGAATTGCCAATGACAGCAATCTTTAATCATTAAAGAGTTAACAATGCACTTTGAATGGCTTTAATCAGATAAAAATTAATTCCTTAAGTAAATGAATTAGCCACATAATTGACAGTCAATTCCAGTAATAAAACACTAATTAAATGATTCTGTTAAGTAAAAAGTATAATGCGATAGATCTGCAAAACAATGGCCTAACTAATAAATTTTCATGCTAAGTAAATGTCTTGGAATGGTGACTAAACACTCACCACATTGAGGGTCAGTTGAAAAAGATGCTTTCAGAAAACAATGACAGAAGTGGCTATGCCAGCAAATATCCATAACAGCCCTGCCCTGGGCTCCTTGCCAAGCAGGGCCAAATGAATGGGTCAAAACAGGGTAAATGTTTTGGATTTTGGAGGGATAGGGAAATCGTTATGGTGGTAGCATGGTGACTATACTAAAAGAGGACCTGGATACTCCGTGACAGACAAACTGGAAGAAAAGCAGAACACAATCAACAAGAGGAGGGAGGATTCAACACCAGACCTGCCTGTACTAGGAAAGATCAGACTCAGTACTATGAGAGCTCCCAACAGCTGTGGCTCACAGTGAGATTCCTGCAGATTTGGGTGTGTGTCAATATAAAGGAGGAGACAGAAGATTAATGGGCTTGCCATGTGCCTCAGAAGGTCTAGAAGGCAGTGGGATGGAGCCCTTATAGGTATAGAGTCTGTTGTTCTTTGGAAGTGTCTTGGCTTCAACCCATTTTTAATGGTGCCTTTTGGAAGCATTTAGAGAAGATCACCCTTCTTAGGACCTCCACAGCTTTGGACCTCTAAGTCTTATCTAGTCAAGAATAGCAAGCAGTTTTCATCTTCAGAACTTTTATCCCTGGACCTTTGCAGCTGGAAAGGGTCTTAGATTCCTTGCCTTTCCTCCAACACGGCAGCCGCCGTCTTCCTTGAGGGCCTTTAGCAGGGACACTCTTTCCTAACATGCTATACATCTTTTTTGTTGTTGTTGTTCAAATGTCATCTTCTGCAAAACTGAGATCTTCCCCCCTTTATGATGCCTATTCCTACTCAATCTCTCCCTTTATTCTAAAATACTTATTACTTTCTATCATACCCATATAATCTACTAATCATTTATTGTCCACTGTTTATCCTTTAATCTCTCACTTCCTATTATCATTAGAATGTGAGCTATAGAAGGAAAGAAACATTTATATATTACTTCACTTACTGATACAGCATGAGATGTGGCACTTAGTAGGTGCTCAAGGAACCTTGTTGAATGAATGAGTGAATGAATGAATGGCGGCAACACTCTGAAACTTGTTACACAATAGATCCTGAAGTGTGCAACCATAAAAATAACAATAGAATCAACTCATGTCATATTCTGGAACAGACTCTCAATGATGAATGCGATGATGATGTATATTCATAATGTACCAATAAAGATTCAAAGTATAAAAAAATAAGTTGATTAAGGAATAGTCTATATCCTGGTAGTTAGAGATATCACTGTCCATGAAGGCTGTTCTCTCAGTAGCTTCAGATATGGCTGAATATTTTTCATTACTTGGGAATGAGTATTTTAGAGTAGTAGAATGATAAGCAAAAAAAAAGATTAGGACTGCATCCTAGCTCTGCCATTTAATAGCTATATGACACTGAGCAAGTCATTTAATCTCTTTGAACCTCTTTCCACTCATGAAAGAATCCTAGCCATAATCACCACCTCAAAAGTGATGAGGAATAAATAATATAACACACATATCTAGCAGAATCTTTGGCCCACAGTTAGGGATCAATGGCATGTTAGTTTCTTTTACATTCCATCTTAAAGATAATGGGGCAGGTCCCTGGATACATAAGGGTGAGTTGACTCTGCAGATCATGTGGGACTTTGGGGTGACCTATGAGGGGATAAAATTAGAGACAGGGAAGCTGTGATTCAGAAAGATGAAAAGTTAGAAGCTCACAGCCCTCCAGAGGAGAGGAGTCTGTAGATGAGGGGTAGCAGGTCCACAAAGTAGCTTTGAAGAATGTCCCTAGGCATGCACTTTAAGGAAGCCAGTAAGTGGCAATGGTGCCTTTAGAACTAGTGATCAGGACAAAGATATGAGGGTTAGGACTAAGGAATGGAGCTGCAGGAGGCCCTCTGTATTTATCCCTGACTGGTGCGATGATTTTCCTTCCTCCACAGGGGATTAAAATTTATGAGGAAATCTCCCCATTTTCTTGTCCTTTTTTTGCATAGGACAAAATGATTGAATAGGCAATAGTTAAAAGCAGACTACTGGGCTCCATATTCACTACAACATTAACATTGATTAATTCAGCAAATCCTGATCAATTATCTGTCCCACAGCAGGCACCATCATAGGCTCCAGAGATGCAGTGGTGGTCACAACAAATATGATCTGTGCACTGTGAATTTACGTCTGGCAAAGGAAAATGAAATTTTTAAAAACCACTTAAGTCATTAAACATTTACATATATGGTATTTCTGACACATCCTCAGAGGAACAAGGATAGAGTGCTATAAGAAAGAGTTAGTGACAACTGTTTCAACTGGATATATAGGAAAGCCCATAAAAGGTGACATTTAATCATAGATCCAAAGAATAGTGATGAACAATGAAAGACAGAGGAGAAACATGTTCTGGAAGAAGGGAACAGAATCATGGAAGCCTTTATGATAGAAAATGCTTAATATTTATATAGAATGAGAAAAGAAGTCACTGTTCCTAGAGGGAACCAGACAGTGGCCAGAAATGTGAATAAAGACATAAACAGAATTGAAATCATTCTGGCCTCTGTGGGCCATGAGGTGCATTTAACTTCATTCTGAAGGCAATGAGGAGCCAGTAGCAGGTTTTTCTTTGGGCAGTGACAAGTTGAAATCTGCATTTTAAAAGTGCAGAACAGCGCAGGCAAGCAGTTATTTTAGGAGCAAAGCATAACAATGACATTGAGTTATGAGGTGAACCTCAGTGTGAAAGCAGAGTGACAGGGCAGAGTGAGACGAGTCACAGAGTGAATGCACAGGGGCCAGCTTTGTGAGTGGATCCGTCTGACAGAGCACAGCTGGCTGAAGACTCAGCAGATGACCACTTGGGTCCCACTGCAGTAGACACAGAAGTGACTGTGCTAGCTGGGAATGACTCTGACTGTTGGAGGCTCTGTCACATCTGTAGATCAGAGGGAATTTCATCTAGCTTAGATCAAAGATGCTGAAGATGAAAAGGGGTTTTCACCTTGGAAAATCGGAATTGGCCCAATGAGAGATTAACTGAATAAAGACACACGTTTCAAAATCAAACATGTTCAGATATTTCCAGATATCAGCCCTCAAAATACAGACTGATCAAGAAAATGTGAAGCAAGTCAGGAGATCTAATCAATACTCTAGATGCAAAAACAGTTCCAAGAATGAAATGCTCCAGGGTACATCTCTCTTTGCAACCACTTCATTCCAAAGAATAACAACATCAATTGGATCATAGTGACTGTTAATTCTGTAAGCGGCATGTGCACATGTGTGTAGATCTGGATGTGGACGTATGGAATAGATTTTTCTCAATAAAACTTAATCTTTCCCTTCCACTTCTTAAAAATCTGTTAGGTACTTGCAGAAAACAATACATTTCGAACTTTCTACTATTCAGTACCTTCAAAACATAGTCCATGATGTTTTTTCAATCCCAGCACATAATCCCATGGTAGTAATACTCCTAGTACAACACAGAGGACAAACTACATAACTGCAGATTCAGTGGAAGGAGCCTCCTAAAGCTTCAAGGACTTCCTGCCCTCAGAGAGCCAGCACTATGGACAGAGATACAAACACATGCTTCCTACCCTTCCTGTACGTTCTAAAGTTCTGTGAAAAGTCACCATTACTGATGTGTTTTGGATTCCTACATGAAAGAATGTATTTACAAGGAATTGTACAAGATAGTAAAATCTTTCTAGAATTGGAAAATCATCAGAGACCCTGCCAACATGTGCTAGTAAAAGCAGAATTATCACTAATTGAAGTGGAAGCTGGTGAATTGGAAAATATCTCACTTGTTATTGAGTAAGTTAATTAATAGGCTTTCTCTGTAACTTTCTGCCCCTATAAAAGGATTTTCTTTTATTACAGTGTAGTGGTTTGTCTTAAAAATGATCGCCTTCTGTTCCCTTGTATATATGCTGTTTCTCCTGGAGAGAGATGAAGACTGTTCATCCCTGCATTTCAATGTAGGCTGGTTAGTGGCTGTTTTTAATAATTAGAGGCAAAAGAAGTGATGTTGGAAAGGTTCAGACGTGGTTTTCCGGGGAGTTGATACTCCTCCCAGCTTACTTGAAACACTCTCTGGGAGAAGCCACCCATCGTGCAAGATATCTGATTACTGTGATGGCTGTGCTACAAGGAAACCTAAGTTAGATGCAGAGAGAAAGAACAAGTCCATCCTGCTCCAGAAGTTCTAGCCATTCCGGTCCAGGGTCATAAATTCAGGTAAAAGATCCATTTGAGTATTCCGTCTCTGTAGACTATACCTGAAAAAAAGCTCCAAACACAAAAAATCCAGAAAACCCAGACATATGGCCTTACAGAAACTGTCCCAGCCATTTCTAGCCATTCAGGGTATCCCAGTGGAGGCTCCACATTTTCAAGTAGAAACAAGATGGCTGTGTTGTATGGGGTCCAAACTCCTGGCCCACAGAATTGTGAGAAAAGGCGATATTTTTGTTTCCCGTTATTACATTTTGAGGTGATATATTCTATAAAAACAAAGAGCAATATCTTGATTTTCCTTTTCCACTTTGATGAACTACAGCCCCCAGTCTTTTAAAATCCAGTTTAACTAAGATGATTTCCTTGATCATTCTGAATAGCCTGAGGAACCTTTTTTCCACTTCTGGCTGATATCCTCTCACTTCACTGTGATCCCTTTCTCACCTGGAAAGTCAACATGGTCCAGATTCCTCCATTTAACTTAGCAAGTAGGTTTCAATAACTAACAGTGTAACTTGTTTCTTAAATAATAGGATAAGGAAGATTGTTTTCCATGACCATGTAGATGGGAGCAGTGTTAATGGTGCCTATTATTTCCCAGCACCTTTTGAGTTAAGAAATGTTTATATGGATACTTTTGAGACCAACCAGTGGAGAACCACAATCTCTTGTTATATCTGCTTCTGTTCTGTACTAATTTTCTTTCTTCTTCCATCAGCAAAGCTGGACAGCAACTCATTTGACACTTGGGCTATATTTGTTCTCTAAAGA
Source organism: Petromus typicus (assembly GCA_004026965.1). Lineage (NCBI taxonomy): Eukaryota > Metazoa > Chordata > Mammalia > Rodentia > Petromuridae > Petromus > Petromus typicus. The sequence continues at coordinate 27,893 of PVIR01011179.1, forward strand.
CTGCCTGCTCAGAAGATTGGAGGAATAATTGCTTACTTACTTGAGGAACCAATGATTGACTTCTTGAGACTCTTTTGAGTAGCAGTTAGTTTTCCAGAAGGCATAAAAAGGGATTTGTCAAATGCCTCCACAGTGGCATGCTGTGGGTTGTAGCTGGAGAAGAGGAGATGCTAGGATGAGATGGCATCTGATTGGCAAAGGAACGTTCTTTGATTGCGGTTGCTGCATCCAATTCTGGATGCTGAAAAGGGAAAAACTATGTCTGGTATCAGCTGTATCAAAACTGACAAATATTCCTTTTCATTTTCCTGTGTACGCAGAATTTCTATGCCTATTTATTTATCCATCCATTCATCTATCTCCATAGGAGACAGACAGACAACCCTGTGTCTGTTCCCTGGCACATAAGCTTTTTGATAGTCGAACTGCCATTTCTCATTTCTACCATCAACATTTATCACACATTCATCCAAAAGCGTTTTTAGTATGTATTTTGTGCTACAAATTGAGCTGTAGGCTAAGGATGCAGTAGCAGCAAGACATACATGGTCCTTCTCTTTTAAAGCTTGTCATCCAGGAGAAGAATCAGATCTTAAAAAAACACTTTTGAAAACTGAGGTCAGTGCTGAGACATGAAGGAACACATTTCTCTGATAGTACCTAAAAAAATTAAGCCAATCTGGTAGAGAAAAAAAGGAATAAACACAATAACTGATATCCAAAGGAGTCAATTAGAGGGCCACACTCCCCTGGGGTGGCAAAGCATTTCTGTTAAGGGTGAATAAGTGACCAATTGTAAGTTAGAGGATTCCTGTTGCATTTTGTGCTATCAACGTAGCACAAAAGCAGCCATAGAAATATGTAGACAATAAACATAGCCATGTTCCAAAAGTATTTGATTTATGTCAACAGACACTGTGGGCTGGATTTGGCCAATGATTGGGTGTTTGTCAAACCCTGTTCTAACAGAAGCAATAGCATGTACAAAGGTCCTATAGGAGGAATGTGGAAAAGTTAAATATTTAGAGACAAATACAATGTGGCTGGAGTTCACAGAGAAAGGCACTTTTAGATATGACAACCTGGAAGATGTGAAGATCCGAATTGGATTTGAGTTTTTAGTTCAAGATGCACTTTGAAATGCTCTGTCCATTATTTTAAAAAATGGATGAGAAATAACCAAGAAGAGTGCAATAAATAGGGGCTGTAGACCTCACTGAAGTTAGAGATGAAGAAGAGTTGGACAAGGATGGAGGTGTGACTATGGAGAAAAGACCATGGGTTCTAGATATACTGAAGATGCGGAATATGAAAAATTTGATGTTGAACTGGGTGTGGAAGGAGTGAGAGAAGATTATGCTATAGTTAATCTATGCTATATCTCCATGAATATATCTTTGCTAAAGGGAAATTTTATTTTTCATTTCCAGCTTCTATATAATTAAGTAGTTGACTCAGATAGTTGGAAAAGTAAAAGGAGATGAATCACATGGTTAATGGGCCAGGATGGCCTTTCCTTACCAGACACAGTTCTCTTGTCAGCTTCTGCATATACCTGCCCTGGATGCACCACTCCATAGCTCCACTGTTCTTTATCACATAGGGTTTATGATGGCAGAATTGGCATTTCCTGTTTGTATCATCAACCTTTATCATTTTGATTGGTCAGGTCTCCTGCTCCCTTGACATCTTTCTGGTCTGGAGACCAGTACAGGGGTGAGATACATTCATTATGTGGTGATGTGGGCTGGTCTCTTCACCTAGTCAACAGCACGCTATGAGTGAGTCATTGCTGAGTAACCAGACAGCCTGACTTCCTCCTTCCCAAATACTTCTATGCTCAAGATCAGAGAAGATGATAATGCCACAAGCAGGTAGGAATTTGCTCATCCTTGCTCTTTGCTTACATTTCCTCCTATGCTATTTTTAACTGATGGTGATAACCAACCCTATGGCTTTTTCATCGATTTCCTAAGATCAACTGATGTTTTATTTATCTGCCCATGTGTATGTCTTGGTTCAAAGTTTTGGCTCTTTCACTGACTTGCTAAGTCGATTTGGGTAATGCGTTTCCCTTCTGTGAGTCTCAGTTTCCTATTTATGGCAATACCTTCAATCATCTTATGCACAACAAGTAACAAACATTAGTATCCATGAGCCAGGCTCTTCCGCTGAGCTCCAGATCCACACATGCACCTGCCTACAGGACATCACTCCAGTGACTCAATAGAACCTCTAACCTAACTGCCAAGATCCAAACTCCCCCTCACCTGCTTCTCGTACTCATTTCCTCAGTGCCATCACCACCCACCCAGAGTGCGTATCAGCAGAAAAGATGAGACAGGCTAAGGTCTAAGACCCTTCAGTAATTAGAGGCTGGAATGCAAAGAGGGAACAGTAAAGAAGAATGAGAAGAAATGGCTGTGAAGGAGGGTGAAATATAAGGGCAAATAAAAGTCAAGTGAAGAAAGTATTTTAAAAAGAAGCATTTGCTGACAGGTCAGTCATATAAACCCTGGTTCAAACATGGCCTTTAGCAAGTTACTTAAGTTCCCTGAAACTCAGTTGCCTTAACTTGCATCATAGAGTTGCTGGGATTATTGAGGCATGTAAAGTGCTTTGTCCAGTAATTACTCACAAAAACGTTAGCTAGAAGAGGTAGCAACCGTTTTTAATTTATTGAGGCTGTAACTCTGAGCTGAGAAAAAGGCTCTAATCTTGGTTTATTCTGCTACCTAGCAACTACATATTTACATTTCCAGCATCTCTTCTTTATCACTGATTACTTTAACAAGCACTTTCTAAGTGCCCTGTTATAATTCAGGACCACCTGTGAGGTGGAGAGAATAATTCTATTTTCCTCTTAGGATGTAGTGGCCCAGCATAATTTGTCAAAAACAATTTCAGCTTTGTAGCTTCAAAGAGGCTCCTTTGAAAAGATACTGAGAAAGCATGGTGGGCTCAAAGTACAATAAAAGTGAAAGGCCATGGTTATTAAATGTTCTTCCTACTTATCTTCCATGGAGAAATGAATCTACCCAACTCAAAGAGCATGTGAGGCCAGACTCCAACAAAACATAAGGACATCTAGCACTAGGATCACTCTAACTTTCAAATAGGTCAAACTTCATGGGAAGTGAACTTAAGTTGGTCCCAGATGAGAGGTCCTTTCCTAGCAGGGTCCAGCTACAATTCCAGCCTCATCTTTGGTCATCTGCTCTGAGCAAAGAGCACTGGGATACCAAATCTAGTTGAATAAGCCCACCATGCTCCTTATACTTCCAAGCTGTTGCCTCTTCACCTGAGACAAGTCTTCTCTCTCACTCCCTTAAAATAAAAGTCCATGTCCTTATATAGTATTCTCTAACTTACATAGGCAGAATAATTCCTTGCTGAATGTCTAGTAAATGTTCCTAGTGCACTATACATCCCTTTTCTCTATCACTCATCACATTTATTGAAACTAATCCATTTACAGGTCTCCTCCTAGAGAAGAGTAATAACCTTCAAAATGGAAACCATCTTATTTATCTTAACAATGCTTACAATACTTCTTTTATAGTCAGGATTCAATGAATATTTAAAGGAACACCTCAGCTACTCCCATAATGAAGAGATGAAAAGTATAATTCAATTGGAGAAGGTTCTATCTTTGCAGAAATAAGATTTGGCATCTATAAAAATTACTGGGAGACAAATTTCTATTGACTATACAGTATATGCAATATCTCATTCCAGTGAAGGAGATCACAGGATAGGATTAGAATGGTCATAGTCCCAAAACTGCATTTGCATTTATTAGTGGCTCAACCTCTGATCTTGAGAAAACTCTCTGGTGTTCAATTCCTTATCTTGAGGAAGAGGATAGTGGGTCAGGTTAAATCTATGGTAACTTTAAATTTTGACTTACTGTTTTTACTGCAACTATTATATCCCTTTTGGAGTTTAATATTCTCCAAAATTTGTCTTAATTCAATTCATTAGCATTTGTAATGGACCACTTGTCTACTTTCTCAAGGCTATGCACATTTCCATTCTGGAATTCCAAGGGCTAAACGATTCCAGTCAACTTTGGATGGCCTCAGATTTAATAAATGTGTCTTTCAACATGTCACTCAAGTGGATGATTGCAAGATATTCAATAATCCCTTTAAATATTTAATAAAAGTGGAGGAGGTAAGCATGCAACATTTAATTCTTCTCCTAAATTCAATTTAATCCTGAAGCAACCAGGAAATATAATTGTTCCTGTAAATAGAATTTTAGCCTTTCCTGTTTTGGGTCATTCTTCTGAAGGATGCTCTACTGAGCTCTTATTTTCACTGTGTGAATCATCAACTGCTGCCCTTGGTAAATTTCCACTCCTTTTAGTCTGATTCTTAGATTGTCCGTTGCTCAAGCAATAGGAGAAAACCCAAGAGAGAGATGAAGGCAGATCCCTGTGTGGGTCCTTATATCTAATGACAGGCTTCACAGCCTTCAGGTCCAGCATCACTCATGAAAGTGGGGCACCTACCCTGGGAACCAGAGGAATTACAATTTTCCTCTCCCAGAGTGCCCCTAGGTGGTGCTAATGCTTTAAGAACTACTGCTTTGAATAAAGAAGTCAATGTATATGGACTTAAGTTTCCTTATCTATGAAATGGGTATAATAACATCCATCTTACAGAGGGAGTACAGGAGAGTAGTCTTGGTTACAGGCTTAGAGGAATGAGCAAACTGGGTATTAGGTCAAGCTCTTCCATTAAAACTATGAAGCCTTAGACAAGTTCTTTTCTATATTAAGCCTCAGTTTCCTCATTTTTTAATTATCAGGTATAATCATAGCACTAACTTAATCTTTCCAACATACCAACGAGTTAAGGAAGCACACAAGAAATTGTATGGAAATGAGGATACCACTGATGTTCAGTTGATAATAACTAGTATCATAAATATTAATAACAATCATTCTATTTTGAGACTCCAAACTGGGAGGATTACATGATGTCATTAGATGAAAATCAGAAATAAGAATGTCTCAGTAAACTTGGCTCTAATAAGATGGCATAGCCCAGATGCAATGTTAACTCCTCCACTTGTGCCCGAGAGTCATCTTCATTGGGATGAATAAGGCACCCCTGGTGGGGCACCGTGAAGTCAACATTAGGTAGATATGTGATGCACTTTTGGATAGTAACTCAAATGTGGGCAGTGTATTCTGAGTTCAGGCTTAGAATCCAGACTGAGGTTGATGGCCACTCTCTGAATTCCAGGGACCCAGGTTAGTGTAGAGGTTTATGGTTGACTTAAAAATCACACACTCCAAGGGCAATGACCAAATGTAGGCAGAGGGGAAAAGTGGGATTTTGAACAGATTGAAAAACAGAAATGTATTCTGAAGAAGGCCAATGATTGATGTGGGAGCTCCTTAGCCAGAGGAAAGGACCTGAGCCCATAGATTACCTCAGTGAAGGAGTCAAATAGCTTTGGTTAGAAGTGAATATTGCTGGAAGACAAAGACTGTTATCACTACTCTATGTGACACCAGAGGGCAGACAGAGGCCAGCAGGTGGTTACTAATCAATACAAGTTCACATACAAAAACAGAATGGAATGAGTCAGAGCTATAGGGAACAGACTTCAGTTTAGTAGATGGCAGGATTCACTATGAGAAGAGTTGGAACCAGGAATGGCTTGGAACTAGAAGATCTTAGAGTGATTTCCAGTTCTATCATTCATTCATTCACCCATTCATTCATTTATTCATTCACTGACTCATTTGTTCATGCATTCAAGCGAATAGTCCATGAGTATCTGATGGCCTTGGAGTATGTATTGAGCAACCATCATAGAGGACTCAGGAAGCAACACAGGATTTTAGCTTTTAGGCTGGGAAAAAATGATGTTATTCACAACATCAGGATAAAAATTTCTAGAGTTCATTTGAAGATTAGAGATTTTAGTGAAAAGTAGAAAGCAAAATGACACATTCAGAGAAAGTCTACATCAAAGGTAGTGATCCCCATCACAATTCATAAAGTCATTTCTCTCCCCAGAGAAAATTAAGACTCATTTCCTCAGCTGGCTTACTATCCACCTTGGAGGTTCAAAAAAGTTCCCTAAGAGTTTAACACAATCCCAGCCAACCTCAGCTACATTCTAAAAAAGACCAGATCTGTTTTCCCTGTTTTAATTGCTTTCCTTACATAACATGATCCTAAAATAATGAGGCTGCATTTTGCCTGGTGCTTCCTGCTGCCTGCTCCATCTCTGCCAAACCGTCCCATGAGACAGGAAGCTGAGACGTTCCCTTCTCTGCCCTGAGACAAACTGGTTTGTGAGGTCCGTGTGCTGAAGGACAGGGAGGGCCCGCTCTCCACGTCAGCCAGCAAATCCCTCCTCTGAGGTTACTGTGCACTGCCTGTTAGATATATTTTTGGTCACAAAGTCAGGGTAAAGGTGGCTTCTTTTGTAGGTTGCTTTTATACATACTAGCAAAACAAAGATCCCTCTTTGATGGACCCTTCTTTCCCTTCCTGGTTAGCAGCGCCATTTCATCTTGACATCTTTTTTTTTCTTCATCAATCATCATGGTGAAGTGAATGCTAAAGTTTAGGGGAAAGACCAAAAAGCCTGGGGTCTGAAAGGAGATTCTCTGTTTTAAAATCCAGGTTTCTTTATCTATTCTTCATACAATGTTGAGAAGATCTTTTCAAATCTTAGAGTACTAGTTAACTCAATTAGATCAGATAATGGCTACAATCTTGTAATTTACAGATTTACCATGAGGCTGGACTGTGAGGTGCCATATTTGAGATCCTTATCCCAGACTCTGGTACTGTATGAGAATCTGATTAGATCCTTAGCAGCGTCCAGTTCCAGGGCTCTGTGTAGGACAGAGCTGTGGTGATAGCTTCTGGCCACATGGCAGAAAAGTCGCCTGACTTATCAGTGGGATTTGATGTTCTTCCTCTCTCAGTCATCATGACATCACTCAGTGAAACGCAATGTCAGGCTACCAGTCACGGCACATCGCTTCACCTAATCCCACCTCGTTGACTGCTACTCTGTGTGACTTTGGATTGACTTGATTCACTTCTCTGAAGTTCAATTTCTTTACTTTAAATATGGGAATAAAATCTGAATTATGTTACTAGTTATTTTCCTCTTTAGACTTTTGGTATTAGAAAGATCAGAGCCAAATTGGAACTTAGAAGTTACCAGCCTGGCTATTTTGATTCAATTATAACATAATATAACTATGTAATTACATTTTAACATACAATTTTCTTGATATGATTGTTTTTATTTTCCTCATTCTTATTTTTACCTTGCTTTTGTTTTCTTACTATTGCTTTTATTATGGATTTCCTCAAATTCTTTGCAGAACTGAGGGGACAGACTCTGATTTCAGGGCAAATAGGTCCTCAAGCCATGTCAATTCCTGGGTTTCAGAGTTTTTTTGAACCCCAGTTTCCTTGTTTGTAAAATGAATATAATAATAAACTTCCCAGCTATCTTGTGGCACTGGAGGAAGAACCTATTCTTGAGTATTTTGTATAAATTATAATGAGTTATGAATAGAAATGCTTGTATCATCCATTAAACTGTGTCCTAAACTGCATAAGCACCTCTGTCTTTAGCTGACCTTAGGACACACACTCAAGGCCAGGCATGGACAGGGTACTGAGGAAGTGGCCGTGGAAATCCGCCTTCACAGTCTCTGCCATGCCCCTTCCCGACTCAGCGGCGGACTTAATAGCCCACCTCTGCTGACACTTAAAGGTGAGTTGATTTTGCTTCTCAGAGATGGGAAGATGCAACAGAAGGAAGACCGAAAAAGGAAAACAAAGTTAGCTAATGGAACCCGGCTTAGTACAAGTGAATCTGCCCAAGGCAACATGAGAAGAGTAGACCACTAAACCCCACATCACAGGAGCTCAACAGGGATTCTTGTTTAGACTGAACATGAAAAACGAAAAGATGACGTATAAATCCACGCGACAAAGAAGATCAAAGTATGGATGTATATGCAGAGCACCACAAGACTGACCCGGAAAACAATCCCGAGGAACAAAATATTGTAGGAAAAAAAACGGGTACTCAACAAGACAGGAAGATTAAAATCAGATTACTTAAGAAAAGCCAGCGTTTAAATGGAAAACAACATGCATTGTTTGTCCTTGAAATGTGACATGCACTCCTTTTTTGAGAATGCCGAAGCACTCCCCAGCAATAGCCCGTATCTGACAAAGCCCTGTCACCCTTGAGTCCCAGAGGTCATTGTTCCTATACAATATTGAGAGGATTGATTGAATAGATGTCACCGAATTTAGCAGTTACTTGGAATAGAAAACCTCAGAAAATAAACCTATGCACGAAGAGGCAGAATTTGAATTAGACAAGGGCCCACCTGCTCAATAATGAAATAATAGCCCAAGGCACGTTCTTCTGTAATCTTTTCTGATGTGACAACCATTCTGGGGCTCTACCTCTCTCAATGCTGCCTCAACATTTGCACATAATCTCAGGGCCTCTTAAAGATGCACATTCCGAAGCCAGACAGTCACTTCCCTAATGTCACAAAAATAGATTCAATTTTACATACATCAGGGTGATTTCAGAAGCAATTTCTACATCTTCAGTGTAAGCATTACTTACATTTTCCTTCTTCAAATCTAATCCAAGTGGTTCCACAGGGCCTTTTAAAAGGTACCTGATGCGTTTTAGGACATTCAAAAAAGTATCCCCAGAATATGTTTACAGCTGCAGCCTGAACATACCAGATGCATAGAAAGAGTGCTAAATTATACTGTGAGTGAGAGAAATGCAAAATTTTAAATAATCAAGTATAATGAGTCAAATAAAATGTATTTTTGCGCTTTTACAAAAGCAATATCATCATGGATGTATATATAAACATTTATGTGTTTATGGCTCGGTGTACTTATGCATAGACATGTATACATATATCTATATGCTTTTATATCCCATACATGCATATGCTTGTGTATGAGCATGTATTTTTATTGCACACATGTACACACATACAGCCATCTGTATCTGGCCTTTAAATCATCCAGTTACATTCCATTGGATGTCATTCCTCCCTTTTCTGGCTAGCAAATCTCATTCATGGTCATTTTCATCTTAGTCTATATTTTGAGCCTTGATGAAGAGTGTGATGATTTTTTACCTGTGAAGCCCAAGAAATCAGAGTTACTCAAGTTGTTTTCTTGTGTGATCAGAAGGCTGTGGACCAAATATCTGTGAGGTTGGGGTTGTACTGATTGTCATACATCTGCAGCGTTCAGAGCCCTCCTATCTACAAAAGGAAAAAGTATTTCCAGGAGCCTACACAGGAAAGGTTTGGCATGCACCACATGAAATGTCAGCATTTTTGATCAGCTCTTCTTGCAAACCAAACTTCTCTACCCATGAATCTAAAGCAGAAGTGCTAGTGACCTGCAAGCAACCAGAGGCTCGGGGGCCTCAGGATGGTCCTTAGCTCAAGACTAACCATGACCATTTCCTGTGAGACTGGTCTTTGTCTCTGTCTGGTATTTATCAACATCCCCTTTCCTGGCCCTGGGAAATGGGTGGATCCCAGGATTTGATAATTGAGACACAATCACTGAGAACAGAATGGGGACCTAGGCAGACCGCAGATTTTCTCTGATCTCCCAGAAAATGTTAAACATTTCATCAAAAAATAACCTGTATCCCATTTCTTGTCTTCCTACCTAAGCATACAACCAGGGCACAATTTGATGTTTATCAAGAACAGATTTTTATATATTAAGAAAAGTTTTTATATTTTATTTTGACACTGAAAAACAGTCAGATTTGCTTCAGCCTCAAAGACTGTGTTTATTTAAAATTAAATGAATGCTGACAGGTAACTGCACTTTTTTCTCCTAAATGGGAAATAGGTTAAAAGCCATTCATTATTCAGCCTTAACGAGTATGTGAACTTAGCCATGTAATAATGGGCAAAGAGGGTATCCTGTGTCTATTGACCTAGTACAGAGGAAAACGTACATTATTATTGTGATATTTTTGCCAAAATGTTTCACTTGAATATGATCAAGACAGAGGGGAAAAAATCAGACAATTCTATGGACAACTGCCCCAGATTTTGAAAATAAAGTCAGTACCCCCCCACCCCAAAGTACAGCTCACATTTTTGGCTGTTCTATATAAAGAGAGATAAAGAGATCAGAAAACCAAACATGATGTGAGCACGTTGGTTTGAATCCTGAATACAATAGCCAAAGTACACAGAAGAGTTGGGGATGTTGAGGGAATTAGCTTTGGAGGGGAATATCAGGTACCATTAAGTCAAGGCTGCATTTCTTGGGGAAGATATTAATTCTGCTGTGTCCATGTTGAAGATTTGTCCTAGTTCTTAGGGAACACATACTGGATCCACTGGAGGTGGAGTGTCAAATGTCTGCAACTTAAAACTTTTAAATGGTTCATAAAATTGTGTCTACATTGAGAGAGAGAGAAGAAAAGTGCACATGCTGCACATTTTTAACAACTGGTGAAAATATGGAAAGGATATGGATGTATTCATTTTGCTTTGTCTCAACTGTTTTGGAGGTTTAAGCTACTCTCCAAGCTCGCTGATGAACATTTGAAAACAGCCTCCCTTCAGTGTCTGTGTCCTTAGCCAGTCTGCATGGAGGAGTTATCTGAATGACTACACAAGTCCAAGTCCTCAGTCCTAAGGAGATTTTGACTGGGTAGATAAGGGTGGGGCCCAGATATATGTGTTCTAAAAACTTCCCAAAAGGAGTTATTCTACCCGTGAGCTCAGGAATCATGGACCTGAATTATTCTTAGATCCTGGAGCCATCGGAAATGAGTTGCTCATCTATGTGAGCCAAGCACATTTAACTTGGATATTTTACCTATGAAATGGGAATACTAATGTTAAATATCTCACAATACTGGCAAGAATAATACAAAAGATAGCACCTGTGGTGCAGAAAGAGGCAAATAGATGTTTGTTTTCTGTCTTCCTTCATTATCCATAGATCCACATTGTCATAGATAGGCTATACCACAGTAGCTTTTATGAAATGCCATTTCTTCCATTTGCAATTTATACAGTGCATGAAGGAAATTTGTCTGTGATCATGTCTTTTTAGGTTTCTTACATCCTCCAATTTGAAGTGGAAACTGGGAAAGAATGTTTGAGTTAGATGACAGTAAGCCTTCCTATTGTTTGAGTTCTCCTTTGGCTGAGAGTTAACCATACAGTCTTAAAAACTTGCATTAGCTTTAGACCCTACACAAAGACTTAGGTGATATTGACCAGCCTCACTTGGAATGTCGGCTGTGGCTTGGAACCAGCCAAGGTTTGAAAGGTATGGTTTTCAGTCTGCCCATGTAATTCATCAGCCACACGATTTTGGAGAGAACACTCTTCTGAGCCTTGATTTCATAAGTACTTAAAATAGAGATAATAATAATCCATGGATCTCTTACCTCCCATGATATATGTGAAATTGTTTTGAAAAATTGAAGTCAGTCAATTCAGTGCAACACGTTTTTCTCCTTAAGGGCACAGTCTTTCTCTTCCGTTTTGTTTAACTATTATTAGATTTAATCTGTTTCTCTTTGACCCACAAGCAGTTGGAATGACTTGCTCACCTCTCCATCCATTTAAATACTCCTTATCTATCCCTTAGGAATGGCAAGGCCTCAAGGCTCAGCCAGGGAAAACCTGCATTCTTGACCATCTTGGGGAAGGATTCCAACCCCTTACCTTACAGCATCTGACCACCATGAGAGGTCCACAGCAGAGACAGCAAAGCCAGCATGAACCAAGGCTATCTCTTTCTGTTAGTTGATTCAACTTACTAAATCCATTAACATCCTGGGAACTAGAGGAGAAGCCTTCTTCATTGCGGCTGGCGCTGAGCTTGGTGGTAGGTTTGTCAGCTGAGGCCACAGGTCCCATCTCTCTTTGCGCTCCACTCTGTGTCTCTTTCTGTTTCTTCGCCAGCTTCCTTTGGGACATGTGCAAGGGAAAAAATCACAGTCAGATGGTTCTAGTTGCATTAAATCATTGGGAAGGCAGATTACTCGCCTTCTGACTCCACACCTTCAATCCCCAGATTTAGTTAATTCTCCAGAAAACGTTAAGGCAGGCCCTTCAATGTCAAGGTGGAGTAAACACAAATCTTCTTGAAACCAATAATGGAGTTCTTTAACTAGGAACTGTGAGACTTGTGCTGTCTTATTTCCAACAACATAGATGTTCTACACTTGAGATTAAAACAGGAAATTGAGAAATTATGATGTTTCCCCAACTTTCCTTTCAAAAGGAGGAAGTATGCAGGCTAATCCTTCTATTCTTATGTCTCTAAATATGACTGAAAAGAGTTTTTTTTTTTTTTTCTCAGAGACAGAGATAATGAAGTATGTAGGGGAAGCTGCGAAGAACAGAGGGGACCCCTGATACAGTGATACAGTGATGGAGCTATTTACCACCCACAAATCAGAATGACACATAGAGGAAGTAGTAATCAGAACCAGAGGACAGACTTGTGAAAGACAGGCCACCTGGACCAAGCAGTGGCCTTTTCTTGAGGGGTCCAGACACAATAAGTCTCAGATGCATTCACAGAAAGGCCATCAGAGACCAAAGCACCCTAACCACATCTTCCCCCAGCCCTCTGACCTCCCACAGCAGCTCTTGCTAGCTGATCCCAATTAAAATCCAGAGGTGGCAAAGAACTCCATGAGTGAAGAAACACAGAAAACAATAGGGAAAGCTAAAAAGTCAACTTGGATCCAGGAGTCCAGATCAAGAGTAGGAAAGCTTTTACTTCCTTCATTTTGAATACCACGTGAAGACAAATGCAGCCTAAAATGGAATTCTTCATTTATTCATTTTTAAAATTAGGCTTGTGGAAAGAAAGGCATTCAAGATAAGAATATGTGTTTTGATTCCAATGCTTCAGGCCCTGGCACATTAGGCACATTATTCTACCAGTGAAACCATCCCAGGCAGGGATAAGAACAAGACATGAGACATCTGGGCCGGGGATATAGCTCAGTGGTTCCAGCGCCTGTCTTGCAAGTGTAAGGGTCCGCGTTTGATCCTGGTAACCACATAATAATACTGGGTGTGGAGACTCACCCCAGCAGCAATCAGTACCACATACTACAGTGCCGGGCGTGGTGGCTCACTCCTGTAATCCCAGCACTCGGAGGCAGAGGCAGGAGGATTGCTGTGATGTGAGTTTGAGGCTCAGCGCAGGGCCAGCCTGAACTACAAAGCGAGACCCTGTCTCAAAAAAAAAAAAAAAAAAAAAAAGACAGGAGACATCGTATCAGCCGAGCCCTTTCTCACCATCGATAAGTCATCAATAGGCAGGAAGAATGCCGTGAAAGAAAAATGAGTAATTCTGCTCCTGATGACATTTCAGAATTTTATTCTTCATTTATTATCAAAAGGAGTATGTTTAAAAATGTATATGTGACCTTCTTAACCATAAATTTGAAAAGATATACAGCAGATTCTTTGCTCTATCCTGGCTCCACTCACATTGCCCCAGTAGGAAATAAAAGGAAATTCAATAAGAGAATTAACTTTAAAACTGTAAATGCATATCTATCAGAGGTTTTGATATTTTCATGGTGGAAGAACTTCTAGCCAATCTCATTCTGTTCTGAGTAAAAGGACACAGAGGGAATTGTCTTAGGCTCAAATTGTTGGTTTCCAAAGGAATACTAAACAGAAAAGTCTCAGTGCTTCTATGAAAAATGGCCTTCTATAGACATATGTGGGTAGCTCTGAATGGCTGTATTATAAAAGCGAAAAGTAGAGCCTTTCTACAACAGTTAAAAATTAGAAAGCTGGGTTAACACCAGATATATGACATCTATATTAGTCAGCTGTGCATTACTATAATGAAGGCAATTAACTTATGAGAAGAAAATATTCATTTGGGCTTATGGTTCTAGGGTCTAGTCTCATATTTGACGGTCACATCAATTAGGGCCTCTAGTAAGGGAAGTGCCTCATGTGATCCACATGGCAGAGTAAAATGCTCAGTTCATGAGCTAATGAAACACAGCTGGATGAGACAAGGTCCCCAAGTCCTCTTCGAGAATATGCCCTCCAGTAGGCCCCGCCTCTCAGAGGTGCACAGCATCCCCCAAAACCACCATTCTTGGGATCAAAGCTTTAACACACAGAGCTTTGCGAGTCACCCACCTAAACTATAGCAGCATCCTTAGTATTGAGATCAGCTGACATATACTGTGTGCTCATGTTGATGGTGATGAGTGTTTGGACGGTCGGGAAACAGAGCGACAAGGTAGGATTGAGCAGATGCAGAAGAAAATAAAACACAAGACACAGTTTGGGGATCTATATTCTTTCTGAATTCAAAATTTATGTGTCACAAATTTCCTCAGTGTCCTAGGAAAATAGGAAGTTATTCCATTGTCAAAATGCTTAATTTACCATCTTTTTTCCTCCCCGTCAGGAGAGGGAAATACCCAAACCTGTGAAGAGGCACATAAAACCTCACACTAAGGTCCAGATATCAGCTTAATCTTATCTTTTTAAAAGAAATATATACTATCTCTTCCCATTCCTCCTCATCCTCTAATTCTAATACTCTTTATTCCTTAATATGTCCCTATTCTTCTTCACTAGCTACCTCCTCTTCATACTTCAAGGCTCAATGTCATTCAAATGTTACATCTCCTTTGAGGCTTCCCAGGGCTCCGCTAATAGAATTATAATTTCCCCACATGCTGACTCATCCATTTAAAAAATGCTAATTGACCAAGTGTAGTATCAGCCACTGCTAGATGTAAGAGAACCGTATCTTCTTGACCTTCATGGAAACCAGAGACTAACAATAAAGACAGACATTAGACAGGTAAAGGCAGAAATTAAAATCCCTAAATTGACAGATACCAAGAAGAATATTTCATGTTACAAGAGAGCGAACACTTGGAAAAATCAGGGAAAGTTTAGGTGTCCTGTCAGCTAAGCACTTGTCTCTTCACATTGCAGAGGTTCAACTCTTTCACCGACCAGGGCTAGGATTTCGTGGGAGAAAGGAACTCCTTGCACCCACTCCAATTTTCTGCTGAGTGGCACATAGCCAGCACTCAATTTTGTTGCACAAATTTATATTTAAATGTTTGTGACCTGAAGTTCGAAAGATTGTCATTGTACTTAAAAAAAAAAAAAAAAGAATTATGGTCACTTTAAAAGTATATATGTATAAAGAAACAGTGAAAAACTTGCATATAAACAGTTATAAAATATTAGTGCTTAGGAATATTTTTGGTTAATAACTTGACATTTCCTTCATTGCACATTTGAAGAATTAATGTAATTTCACAGAAGTCAGAAATTCCACAATCTTCAAATCCATGTAATATCAATATGTACAGAATACTGAGAAAACTTGTAAAAGACGTACATGACTATGGGTGGTCGTAAAATTCATGGAATTCTCAAAGTGTTCATGACTCAAGTGCTTCAGACATCTTGCACTTGGAATTATTTCTCTACTTGGTCTCGGATTTTTGCCAACTGGGTCATGCAATTTCACCAGCAGGGGGTACCAGAAGCTGGTAAAAAGAAAGCACACATGCCTATTTCTTTCTCTACAGGGAAATTTACAGAGCTGAAGAACATTTTAAGACATCCTAATCCAAAGTTAACTGCTTCTGACAGGTGGGTGCGATGTGACATCGCCACAGCCCTTGGCACCCAGGTCTATTGGACCTCTGCTTGTTAGCTGAGCAAGGGCAGGTGGCAGAGGACATGTCCATGATAGACTGATTTATTCTAAGTATCACTTTCCAAGGGATAATGGCTAGGAGAATGTCTCAGGGGAGGAGAATGGAGAGCTGTGAAGGTGCTGGAATCATAGTACAAGAAGAGGCACGTCTGAAACATTCAGAGATGTTTCTTACAGAAAAGAAGCACTAAAGCACTCTTCACGGATGTGACAGCTGAATCTATGTGGCCCCCGGGAGGATGAACTTAGGAGCAGGCTGGCTTGACACAAGGAGGAAATTTCCAGCCAAGTAGAACTACTTAGTTTTGTTTTGGAAGTGCTTAACACCAAACTGCATTTTAATTTCTTTTCTTTGGAAACTTTCTATTGCTATTTTAAGGCCCAACTCAAATGTCTTTTTCTAGCTAAAGTCTTCACTTCTTCTGCACAGTTGGTTTTTCCCTCTTGGCTAGTTACTTTGTTGGACAAATAATCAATGTGCCCCTTGTTTGTACCAGTGGCAGATGGAGATCTGATGTTCAGAGCCAGACACAGATCCTGACTTTTGGGGGATTTTGGAAGTATTGGGGTTCCCATTATGGGAAGTGTTCACATAATCCAGGAAACTACTTGAAAAAAAGGTAATGGAGGATTCCAGTACTGAGATTCAGTAAGACCCTTGAATTTGTTCTGGGATGGGAAAAAGAAGCACCAGTCAATTGGGAGGAGTCTTGTCGGTTCCCCTTCAGGTATTTCCCTGGGTGTGGACACCTATGCCTTCTCTCTGGGAGAGAGAAGGACCAGGCACTGTCCTTCTCATGGGTCTCTTTCACTGGCAGACCTGGGCAGATTTCCTGGGAAACCACAAAGACTTGGACTCTGGAGCCAGAGATGTGATTCGAGGCACAGAAAATGGACACTCGCCATCCTATTCCTATTAAATGCATGCACCATCCACGTTCTAGTCAGGATGCTCTGTGCTGACATCACTGACTCTTTCGCTGTGGTTAAACATCACAGTGGGAGGGGACTGCACTGCCTTCTCTTTGTACAGAAGAAGAAACTGAAGCATGGACAAGGAAATGCTTAGCCAAGGTACCCAGCACATGGGTGGGAGCCACAGAACCCAGTCTGCTTGCAGCCTGCCTGTTTGGGACTCCTGCTTCCAAATTCCTCTCACTTCTTGCCCAAGGATTAAATTAAAAATGCACGTTCCATCCATGGTACACATGATTCTAGTTTCTTACAATTGTAGCAAAGTCTTGTTAGTCCGAACCCCACTGATTCAGAATTACTGTAACTAAAGGAAAGGCTGGGGCACATCTCATCGGAGCCACTATGTGATGCAGGTGTGCTGGGTTTAAAGGATACCAAACTGCTTCGCCTAATATTAAGAGTCAAGACAACGTGACAGTGAACACACTGGCTTTGGTGCCAGACAGCCTGGTGTGAAAATACAGCTTTGTGTCAGACTAGTTGTGTGAGGATTTGCAAGTTATTCAACTTTGTGTACATCAGTTTCCTTCTGCGTAGGGCACCCAGGTTAAGGTAGGACTTCCTCTCATGATGGTCATGAACACTAGAGGATATTGCACCAGAAAAGTACTATCTCCAATGTATAGACACAGTAAGCACTCAACAAATGCTCTTGTGTAACAATTTTTAAAAACATAACACAGATCCATGCTAACATAATGACCTCATTATTTACCCAAAATGAATCCTTTAAGGCAGGTGCCTTGAAGGATGGCTTTCTTCAGAAGCCTCTGTTGATGTATTATGGAGCCATGATTCTTAATATTATATGTGGAGATTGTGGGATGAGATTCTAACTTAATTGGCCTGGGGTGCAGCCTGGGCATCTGGACTTTTGGAAGCTATACAGGTGACTATAATGTACTAACAAGCATGAAGTAATGTAGAGCAACAGTTTTCCAGTAGTGGTTCCTGGACCAGCAACATCAGCTTTATCTAGCAACATGTTAGCATTGAGACTTCTGGAGCTCCATCCCTGGTCTATTGAATCAGAAACCCCACTAAGCCCCCCAGCTCACTCTAATTAATGCCAATGTTAAAAAAAGCATGGATGTAATGGGCTCACTATTCAGCTGGACTCAGTGAGGAATTCTTAACATATTTCACTAGTGAGACTAACAGATCAAGAGGCAAGAAGCATCGGTCCCAGTTTCCTAGCTCCAAATATATCTAAGAGCTGCCATCAAAGACCACAGAAAGAAACTGAGGCTCTTTACATGACTATTTTGCTTGAACTGTGTCCCTCCCTGCCAACACGCTGCAAAGAGATATGTTGAAGTCCTAAACCTGGTGTCTGTGTATGCAACCTCATTGGAAATAGGGTCTTTGCAGATGAGCTTATGAAAATAGGGTCAGATCCAGTCTGATGTGTTTATACAAGAAGAAAGAGATTTGGCCAGAGATATATGAGGGAAAGACATGTTTTCCAAAAAGGAAATTGGGATAATGTAGTTGTAAGCCAAGAATAGCTAGGATTGACCGCAGCCTACAGATGCTAGGAAGCCATAAAGGGTTCTACTCAGAGTCTCAAAGGGAGCATAAGGGCTGGGGATTTAGCTCAGTGCTGCTGCTGCCTGCCTTGCAACTGCAGGTCATGAGTTTAATTCCCAGCACTGCAAAAAAAAAAAAAAAAAAAAAAAAAGCCAAGAAATCAAAGGAAGTATAATCCTCCCTTTCCAGACTTCATGGTGGACTTCTGCCCTTTAGAATGTGCATGAATAAATTTCAGTTGTTTTAAGCTACGCGATTTGTGCCATTCAGTTACAGTAGCCTGAGAAACCAGTACAGTTATAATAAAACAATAAATCATAAATTTACTTCATTTATTTTAGGAAAATGATATGGTACATACTTTACTGCAGGCCCTACTCAAGGCTTTTTCAAACATTTTATCAGAAGTTCTTTAACTAAAAAAAAAAAAAGTTTTTTAACTGAAGCAACTACAAGCTCAGCAGTGGAGCCATCACCACTTTACAGATGACACAGTGAATCAGGGAAAAGTTGGGGTGATTTCTGGAGTCACCCACGCTTTCAGAGGAGGGACTGGGCTTCAAATCCTGAAGTCAAGCTTCTTAAAGGATCTCTAAGGTTCCTTGTTATGTCAAGCTCAGCTAAAGACACTCTGTAAGGGAGAGGTTCAAGTTTGGCTCGGGCAAGTGAACCATATGCCTGTCTCCTGAGCCTGAAGGTTGAGACTTTGGCTCCCTGTAGACTTGGAGACCCTTAGGGGCTTGAGCACACTCGCACCCATGCCTTAAACCTTGCCAGTGGCCATCTTGACAGCCTCACCCCTTTTGTCTCTCACCCATGGTCTCACCTCCCCCATAGCTCATGCCATGTAGACCCCCTGCTCACAAAATTCACTTATTGGGCAAAACCCTAGGTTAAACCAATAGACCCTTCCTTCTTTCCAGCCTTCACCATGCCCTGTGACCCTGTACTATATAATACACTGAAGCTTGAATAAACTAGGGAGTTCCAGAAACTTTCCCCAGGGTCTGTGTCTTGAGTCTGTGTACTCATCCTCCCTGGACAGGACCCACGCTAGAATTCACAAAAGCAACAACACTGTGTATCTTACTCTTGACCCAAAACTTTCTAAGTTGGCTAACTTTTCCCCCAGGCAGATGCATACTCACAGACACCTGCGCACACATGCACAGACACCTACAACCAGGAAGTTTGCATCCCCACTCACTGAGCATCCAAGCGGGATGCTCATTGTCTGTCTTGGATACCAACTCTGGGATACAGCTGTGGTTCCTTCTCCTGCTCCCATTTCTCTAGCTTGGGGCTTGTCTGTGCATCCCCTTTAATGACAAAATTACAGAAGCAACAACAAAAGCAGAAAATCTCATCATGCTTTGAAGGTTCAGCTGCCGGAGCCCGAAGCAGCGCCTTGTGGGAACAGCATGGCCACTCCAGCCAGGCAGTCTGGCTGAGAAATGAGTTTCCACCATTTATAAGCTATGTGGTCTCAGGAAGTTTCTCAATCTCTATAACTCGATTCTTTCATTTGTCAAATAGAGATGATTATTGTGGATACTCTTAATGACTTGACAGATATTGATCTATATACCGAAGTGCCTAAACCAGGACCTGACATTTATCAAGTAAACTCTATACATGTTTGTTAAATAAGAGATATTGAGAAAAGAATAGATACTTTACAGAAAAAGGAGAGCAGAACTGACGGTT
>PVIR01011180.1:0-34221 GCA_004026965.1 Petromus typicus
TGCTCCTTAGCTGGTTGTTTTCATTTCAGAGAAAAAGGCTGCAAGTGGTGGCGTGGGCTTCTTCTATCATGTGGGTATGTATGACTCCCACTGGGAATCTTGTATACTTCACTTATGGGAATGTCTTACCCTGGGATGTCAGTCCATACCCATGGGACAGGCACTATCCTCAGGTGATTTTACTGGTGAATTTTTCAGAAGTGTTAATAATGAACTCCAAATGAAGGTTGCTCTCTGGAAACAAGAATAGGGACACAAAAGATGACAGAGCTTTGGGCTAGTGTGGGGGTCTCTCTCTGAGCCCATTAATCCTTTCCCTTTCATCCCTGCCTGGATGGAATCCACTGACTGGGCCCAGAGTTGTCTTTAAGGTTTGAGATTCTTTTAGGCAGACTCCCTTCATTCTAATCTTTTATTCCTCCCTTAAATGCAGTGGCTTCCTGATTCTTTTTCTTTTGTATACTTGCCCCGTCCACATTCTAGTTTCCAGAAATAGACTGTATTCTCTTCCCTTTTATGATGGGTTCATTTTTGTACCTCTGTACCTTTAGTCAGAGTTCCTTAGGAGGGATTCATGGCAGATCAATTAGGATGGTCTGGATTTTGAGCTGGAAGTACAAGAGGAAGTACTTGACATCCCAAGCTGCAGCCTTGCCAAGTAGGGGCACCAGGGACCTGCATGATTAAGCAACTGATGCCCAGGTTGCACAGCTAGTAAACAGTTTGTTTGGATCTGAAACTAGTTACAATCGTTCTAAATATTCTTACTTCTCTCCCGGTGGGCAGATTTATGGAAATTATATTCTCAGAATATGTCAGGTTTTTACAATCATTGTGATTATTGGAAGGCAGGGTTGGGTCTTGAGAGAGATGTGTGTCTGTGTGTCTGTGTATCAGGGGCTCTGGATCCTACAGACTTCTCAAGTTTAATCCTGAATTCTAGTCCTCTAGTCTAGATGTTATGGTATATCTACTCATCCTTTAGGCCAGCTTAAGCTTGTGTTTAAAATCTTAGAACAAGAAATTTTGGCAATGTAGATATAAATGTTTATTTCACAAAGGACATTATAGAGCTCTGTTGAGTTTTACTGTAGATTCAAAGAATTTAATTGTTCATTACCAAGAGAAGCCAAGTCATTTCTCTGTCTTCAGTGTAAAAACCAAGCTGGAGCCAAAAGAAACAGGAATATAGAGGAAGTTCTATTTCTTGATAATCAAAAACATTTGTTGCTCACCTCTGTGTGTAAGGTTCCATATGCCTGAAGGTTTCGTACTTCTTGGGAAAGTATGGTGGTAGATTTTCCATTGAGCTAATAAAACTTAAGCTTCAGGGCTCCTCACTTATATGACCCACTTCCAAAATTCAAAATTTTGTATTTGGAAAGTAGAAGTCAAATGTTATATACTTCAATCCCTATAAAACCTGGATCTTCCCACTGTTGGTAAGAGGATGGTGTGTTGGGCATGGAGAGAGATTATTGGCTTTTTGTGATGTGGTGGTTCCATAGGGCACAGCATGTAAGAAAACAGGAAGCTAAAAATGTATGGTGGGTGTGATTTGTGGAGCAAGACAAATGATTTGCCAGTGGCCTGTTTCACTCTTGTTTTGCCCAATTTGACTTCCTTTTCTGGGGACTAGGTTTGCGTTGAAGCTAGCAGGCTGCTCATCCCAAGGGAGGACTGAGAGGTGGTCATGAGGAGTTTCTCACCTCTTTGTTTTTGGGCAGTAGGCTTAAAGGTGAACAGTAGGCTGAACAGTTTAAATTGGAAACGTAACTGAACAATTCTTTGCATTTAGTTGATCCTGGCCTTGTAGGAGCCATTTAATTGAAATATGGTAGGATGTTTTCTCTTGATAAATTACAGATTTCAAAAATATCTTTCATGTATCAGAATTTTCTAAATGCATCCATGTTTACGTTGTCTGAGAGAACACATTTCACTCAGGAAAGTCTAGTCAGTTGAAAAAGAAATCCTTAGGGAACTTGCTGGAAAATTGGAAAAAGAACAAGATACATCAACATGTGTATTAGAACTTCCAAAATTATCAAGCCCCTTTCCTACAATGCAATATGATAACAGGACAAATTATGAAAGTAAAGGCCGTAGGCTTTGATTTAAATTAGGCATGCTAAAAAATATTTTTTTTTTGGACACATTTCTTTAGGTAAGCCACCTAACCTAAGCCAAATATTAAGATTTTTAAAATTGATTTTAGAGGCCAGGGATTTAGCTTGGTGGTTCCAGTGCCTGCCTTACAAGTGCAAGGTTCCTAGTTTGATCCCTGGTAACTACATACAACAATGCTGGGTGTGGTGACTCACACCTAGCAACAATCAGTACTACACACCACCATGCTGAGTATGGTGGCTCACACCAGTAAATCCAGCACTCGGGAGGCAGAGGCAGGAGGACTGCTATGAGGTCTGGGCTTGTGGAGGCTATATAGTGAGCTCAACATCAGCCTGAACTGCAAAGCGAGACCCTGTCTCAAAAAACAATTTGATTTTATTGGTACATTTTATATATACACTATGATCACATTCAGCATTGAGATTTTTTGAGACAGGGTCTCGCTTTGCAGTTCAGGCTGACCCTGAGCTCACTCTGTAGCCTCAGTGAGCCTAGAATTCAGAGCAGTTCTCCTGCCTCTGCTTCCTGAGTGCTGGGATTACAGGAGTGAGCCACCATGTGCAGCACTGTGGCATGTGGTTACCAGGATTGAACCCAGGCCATTGCACTTGTAAGACAGGCGCTGGAACCACTGAGCTAAATTCCCAGCCCCCAACACTGAGAATTTGTACCTGCACATGGCATATCTCGAGACTCATTTTTCCCATTCCCTTGGCCTCCATACAACCTCTACTCCCAAATATGTAAGTTTTGTTTCCATTTTTCGTTTTTACCATCAGATTTATTTCTTTCCCTTCTTCACTTTCCCCTAGCCCCCTTTCCCTTTTCCTTTTGAACATTTTCTTCATATTTTACAATACCTATCATATTCTGGACTTTGTTTACACCTTCAATTTCTCACAAGTATTAAGATTTTATGACAGAGGTTCAGTGGTACTTTTAGACAGTGCTTGGGTTATTAATGGCTGTGCAGGTCACCAGCTCCCATCAGATGTTCTTTACCATTGTCATTGTTTTGGTTAGGACGCTTTTGGTTACAAGTGACCACAAAAACAGCCCAAATAAGCTTTGGCATAAAACTAATTTATTGACTCATAACTGAAAAGTGAAGAAATGTAGATTCAGATGAGTTTAGCAGTTCAAACAGTGTCACTAGGGTGAAATTTTCTGTATTCCATCTCATGGTCTTTTCCATATATGGGTGTTAACATGGGCTGAGAGGCTACAACAGCCCTATCTCAAGTTTGTCTACAGTGATACCAAGTACAGGAGAAGGTCTGAAGCCATGTAGAAAAGTTTTGTATTAAAATTCCATGTGATGGTCATAGAAGACACACTGGACTCAGCAGAAAGAACATGCATTGGCTCACAGAAATGGAAAGTTGCAAAAACTGTGATGTCAGGTACTGTTTACTTGAAAGCTCATTCATTGTCTAGAAGATTTGTTTTCCTGACCATAGTTTCTGTGGCTGTCAGCTGCCTACATCAGGCAACTCCTCTGGTTGGGGCAAGATGGCTGCAGTAAGCTGCCCCTCAAATCCTCACAGCCCATATCACATCCAGAGGAGGGTGGGAACTTTGCTTTACTACGCTTCTCTTACTTTTTGATGCATCATTTGGCCAGGAAGATGGCTGCCTGGAGTGGAACAGGACCAGCATGGTCCAGTGCTAGAGCCTAGCACACCATAGACACAAGGGAATGCACACTCTTCAGGTGAGAACAGGCCAAATGAGGACGCAGCTAGCAGTCAGCAAACGAAGTGCCTACTCTATACCAAATACCCTTATAAAAGTCATGTTTTGCTAGGGATTAGAATACTAATAAGAAAAAAGGCAGTAGAAGGTGTAAGAGTCAGGGTTCTTCAGTAAAACAATAAGATCTATATTTCAGATGGTCCCTGGCTTATGATGGTCTGACTTAAGATTTTTCAACTTTACATTTATGCAGAAGCCATGCAGTTGAAACTGCATCTTGAATTTAATCTTCCCCTGAGCTAGTGATATGCATGACAACTTCTCTTATAACAGTGGGTTGTGGCAGCAAGCTGGAGCCCCCATTTAGCCACACAATCCCAAAGGAAGAGGGGGAAATTCCCATACCAGCAGGATTTTGTGTTGCTAAGCTGGAATGTTCTGTAGGTAGATGTATGAAGTCTACTTTCAAGTGATGATATTTTCAACTTTTTCTGTATTTATTGACTGATCCTATTATAAATTGAGAAGCACCTGTGGATAGATTTTAAGACAGTTCTTATGAGAGTAAACTTTATTGTGATTATAAAGGCTAAGATGTCCCGTAATCTACTGTGTCCAATCCAGAGACCCAGGAGACTTGGTGTAATTCAGTCCATGTCCAAAGACCTGAGAAACTGATGCTGATGGTGTAGGTCCCGGTTCAAGGATGGAGGATGGATGTTTCAATGTAAGCACTTAGCAGAAAAATAATGACTGTCTCTCTGCCTTTTTGTTCTGCTTTGGCCCTTATGGATTGGGTGAAACCCAGGGCCATCTGGTCTACTCAGTCCACTAATTCAAATCCTACTTCACCTGGACACACTCTCATAAACTCACTCATAGTTCAGTAGTGCTTGACCAGATATCTTGGCACCACCTGGCCCAGTTAAATTGACACATAAAATTAACCCTTGAAGATGGGGAATAGAAAGAGAGAGAGAGAGAGAAAAAAATCCCTATCATTTATGAAGGGCTGACTCTGCTAACTATGGGCCAACCTTTCTTAATTCTCCCAATGACTCTGATATTAGATGAGATGAAACTTCATGTCCAAGTGCTCATAGTAGCAAGTACAGTAATCAACATTCAGACTCACGGCTGCCTGTTCCTAAGCCCAGTAAGGATTCTTTGCTAAAGTAAAAGCACAAAACTTTGATTATGCAGAGAGAGCTGTTTCTTAGCTATGGGTATAGCACTGGGCCAGTGGTTCTCAAAGTGTGCCTTTCAGGGCATCTATAAAGTGCTCCTTGTCTAAGTACATCTGTGAATAGCTAAATTTTCTTCAGATATTTCAATCAAATGACCCATTACAATAGATTAAATGCTCAAGCAGATACAACAGTCTAATTGTCTTTTATTAAACCAGGCATTAAACAGATGCACAAAAAATATAAGACAGTGACACATATAAGCTTTCTTTGGCTATTGAAAATAGTTTTTTAAAAATGTAAAATTTAGATTATTTGTGCTAATATGAAATGGATTTAATTTATTTATTTTAAGTGACTGTGCACACTAAAATTAACAATTTCTATTTTAATTTCTGGTGATAAATATCCTTAGGTATAACCTCCTATACAAAGCCTCTCGGGGATCCTCACTAAATGCTGAGAGTATGAATACAGGTGGCTGGTCTGAAAAACGAATTTTTATTTTTGTACTAGGATTCAAACTCAGAACCTTGTGCTTACCAGGAAGGCATGGTGCCACTGAGTTACATTACCAGCTCTCAAAAACTAATCCTCAAGTAGAAATTTTCAAATATTTGATCTTCTCCTAGTGTTCTTCTGCGTCAACTTTGCTTTATAAACAACACTGAATTTCTGTTATTTAAAGGCAGAAAGATTGCCAAGCATGGTGGCTCACACTTGTAATCCCAGCACTTAGGAGGCAGAGGCAGGAGGATTGCTGAGTTCAAGGCTAGCTAGGACTACAAAATGAGTTCAAAGCCAGCCTGAACTGCAAAGCAAGACTATGTCTCAACAAACAAAACAAAACAAAACAAAAATGGAAAGGTCTGTTCTTGAAGGCAACAATAGCCTAGAAAACTAGAGTATGGATTCTTGATAGCCCTTTATTAGTCATTGGGTTCAAATAACTTTCACACCCAAGTTTACTTTTAAAATGGATGAGAACATTCGATTTGCTTTTTGGGAACAGAGTTACTGAGACATAGGGCCAGGGACTAGGCTGAAAGCGTCGTGTGCACTGGTGGAACTGCATGGGCACTGAGGGAAAAGTCACATGGAAAGCACTGTCTCAAATCTTGAGGAAAAGAGGTCGGAAGAGTTAAATGTCTATGATGAAACAGTTGACTGTAGTAACAGTGTGTCTTGAAACTGTATTTAATTTGTCATCTTCATTCGATTCTACTCAACCTTTGCCAGAAAGCCTAACAAAGACGGAGAGCAAAAGCATAGAGAAAGACTAAGAAGCTGAAGACTAGGAAATCTACAAATAAATATGTTTTCCCAAATACTTAGCCATTGTATTTCTTTGTCTGGAAGACTGGAAGATACTTAAACTATTTTTTTTTTCCTGAAAGCTCTACATTACAGTAGAAGCTCTTTTAAAATTTTTAAGCAATAGTATTATTTTCCAGTTTAGCAATTTAAAATGAAGAATGGCTTAGCCTTCAAAGCAAATTCTAGACTATTTAATTAGTCGTGCAAAGTGCTGCATATTTTATCATAGAAGAAACTGAACTACTTGATAGTTTTTAGACTGAGAAAAGCCCTTTTAAGATATTTTCAGGAAAATGCAAAATCCCCTTCTGTTTTCAGGTTTGTATCTGTGACAAGTCATATTAAATTTTTGGAATTCTGAACAAAAAGTCCAAAGTTTGCCACATTGGAAGCAGAATCTCAGTGGGTTTGGCTGCTGGAGAGAATTTTGTTTTGGTACTGGGATCAAACTCAGGACCTCAGGCTTGCCAGGCAGGTGCTGTACCACTGAGCTAAATCCCTGGCCTGGCAGGACTCTTTAACAGAGGCTGTAGGTACAAACCAATCACACACCCTGGGGATCTTGACAGCTGGGCTGTTATTGAGAGAAAGGCTCAAAGAGTGGGACTTATGCTCTTTGGCCTCAGGATAGAAGTAACCTGGAGGATTTGGAAGGGACTGATTAAGACCTAGAGGGAGCAGAGTGACTTGGAATCTGCAGTGGAACATGCAATGTTATAGAAGTAAGATATTTTAGAGACAGTTTGTGCTCAGTAAAAAGAGTTCAGAAATGGTTGTTAACTATTTCATCTCCAAAATTGTCCTTATAATTTAATACTTATGTAGAATTCAATTTTTTTCATTATATTGAATATCACTGTTTTCAAGAAAGCTTGAACAGTAGTATGAGACCCAAAGTATGAATTTCATTGCCTCGGACTGTAACAAACCTATAGTTTAGAAGGAAAAAAAGAATTGTAAACAAATATTTACCATCTAGGTCACAGTGTGGTTAGTACTAATTTAAAAGCTCAAAGTGATTTTGAAATTGCAGGAAAAAGAGAGTTTTCTATCAATTATGAGATTCAAAAAGGTTTCTAAGGTACTGAGTGTTTAATTGGATCTTACAATGGATGAATTTTTGAATGAAGAAATAGATGGGAGGGAAGATTTCTGACCTGCAGAGCAATTTAACAGTGTGTGGTTTAGTGCTTGAGTCACATGATATTGTTGGGCATTTTGGAGATGCCTGATCTTACCCCAGCTTCAGTTTGGGTGACCACTTCACTTGCAATAAGGGTTAGCCCTAGATCCTGCCCCTACTGGCCAGGGTGGTTGGCCCGTCGGGGTGTAGTTGATCTAGATGCAGTAGATCCATAGCTAGCCTGTGTCCTGGCCTGAAAAGGGATGCACATGTACGAGGTAGCTAGGTTGATGAGAGGTTTGATTCTGGGAAACTGCAATTAATTTCCCATAGGTTCTGGCTTTGTGGTTTCTCCCAAAAGGTTAATAAACCAAAATGGACTGAAAATAATTTGAAAAATATTGCATCTGCACTCCATATGTGCTCTTGTCATTATTTCTTTAAAGAATACAATATAATAACTTTGTACATCGTACTTGTATTAGATATTACAAATAAACTACAAATGATTCTAAGCTTATGGGAGAGCATGTGTATAGTTTCTATTTAAATACTTTATCATTTTATAGAGGAAACATGAGCCTAGTTATTGTGTAGTTTCTGTGGAGGTCCTGGAACCAATCCTCTGTGGACATAGAAGGATGATGGTTCATGGTGAAATAAAAAAAGAGTTGGCACTTAGGTTTGGAAAGTGAAGCTGAGAAGAATATATGCACCAGCATAAACCAGAAGGTAGGGGAGGGAACTGAACAAGAGTTACATGAAGAAGTTGTGGTTGTGAAGAATCAGGAATCAGACAGCAGGAAAAAGTGTAAATAACAGAAGGCAAGGGGACAACATACCTACAATAGACAGTCATTATAAAGCTGTGGCCCCTTAGAGAACTGGAGAAGTCTCCCATGAGTGATACTGCTGAGATCTGGAGCTGCCTTAGATTTGGAGATACTGTCTGACAACAATTCTGCGTGGCTTGATGGAGTCATGGCTCCTCTTCTGATCTCCATAGGATATTCCTTTCTTATTGCATCACACATGCATACCATAAAAGTTAATTATGTGTGTTGTGCTAAGTAAACCTAAAAAGAGCTCAATTCAGATACCTTAGTGGCTGAAAGAGAAAGATAGCTGGATGGGCATATATAATGGTGGGAAGTTCAGTCAGTGCCAATTCTAGGTTATCAAGGCATTCTGTATTATCCTGAATGCCTTTGTGTGTTTCTCTGCCAAGTATTTTGCTCTCAGAGAAGGATAAAGTAAGTACTCAATGGCAGAGAATTTACAGTGCAGAACCATGTAGAGAGAATATAGACACATTAATAGCTGTCTCTGAAGACTGAAATACAGTGTACTGGATCTACCAAAGATGTTTTTATCCTATGGTAGGGAAAGGGGAAGTCTAGGAATGTGTCCCAGAAGAGATGGTGTGCTAAGGACTTCAAGTATTATTCTGATTCCATGAAAGGAAAAAAAAAATTGTGGTAGATAAATGTTACACAAAGAGGACTTTAGCATAAGGATGTTTGGATGAAAGGAAAACTTGTAGGAGACTGGTCCCAGTGGCTGGCATGATCATTCAGTAGGCAAGAGTTATTGCTATGTTATCTCATAATTGTGTGAACTCGGGCCATGCTTTGTTCTAATGAAAAGCAGCTGGCTTATTGAGATAGTGTCTAGTTTGAATTTAAATAATTAAAGGAAAACTCAGTAAACTGTGAAGGTAAAACAGCAGAACTGGCCTTACCCAGAGACAAAATAGGGTGTCCCCAGGGGATATTTTTAGAACCTATAGGGATGTTGGGAAAACTTCCTCCTCGGAATTATCAGCTTCACTAATTTGCCGCAGGTGCCTCAGATCCTTTCACTGGTCACCTCTTCCTTTGTGGTTGGCACTATCTTCTCTAGGTGGTGGTGGTGGTGCTGGTGGGCTTTATTGGAAAGAGATTAAGTTAGTATAATACAGTTGTCTTTTGGCAGTCCTGGGGGATTGTTTACTGGCTCTCCCATGAATACCAAAATCCATAAATGCCCAAATACTTTATGTAAAATGGCATACTATTTAAACATACAAAATGTATGCGTACCTTCTGATATACTTAAAATCATCTGTAGGTGACATAAAACCTAATACCATGTAAATATTATATAAATAATTATACCACATTGTGTAGGAGAAAACAGTCTGTATGTGTTCATTACAGGTGCAACCATCATAAGTCTAATTACACAGGATACAAATGAGACATGAGGTTAAGGATGCTCAAACAGTGATACTAGAGAAAGATTGAGGAGCTATGAGGTTTAAGAAGGCAGGGTACAGTTGCCAACATCCATGCATATATTTGCTGCATTTGCATGTGTTCATGGATTCATTGTGGTGGTTGTCACGAAAAATTTAAGTTTTGTTTTTTTGGAACTTGCTGGAGTATTTTCTAAATATTTTCCATCTGTTGTTGGTTGAATCCATGGTGGAGAACCCAGGAATACTGAGGGCTATCTATATACTGCTTGTTAAGATGAGTGGTTCTGAGGGATGGACAACTCTGCTCAAACTGGCTTCAATGGAAGACTGCATCATTGGAGCCAGGTCCTGGAATGGTATCAGGCAGACACACATCTTAATCTGTTTCTGTCTCTGCTGACCACGTAGGCTATGACTGCTCAAATGGAGACAGCACTCTCCTGTGGCCCTTGATACAGCCCAGAGAGAACCACTCCCGGTCAGAACCAGCTGATTTTGCTGTGTTCCTTTGCCCACCATTCACTGGGTTCAAATGGAATTTGTGGTCCAAGATGTCAGGTCACGGTCAACCCTGGATGTTGGGGATCGAGTCAGTTCCATCTCAACCACAGGCAGAGTGAGGAAGGGGAGCTTTTCTGGAGAAAGCAAGGCTGTTACCAGAAGAAAAGAAACTCAGAACAAGGAAAAGAGCAGACTGTACTGTAGCATTAGCATTTGAGTGCAACGCGGGTGCTCAGGAAGGGCCTGGGAAACACTGGGTCCTGCTAAAGAAACTTGAGAGAGAAACTGCAGTCATAGGAGCCAAGGGTAGTGCTGGCAAAGACCTGTGTCACAGCTTTGCCTCAGGCCAACAGAGCTAGCTGAGTTTCTGAGAATTACCATAACTGTGGGAAAAGAACACCCATAAAAGTCCACAGGTACAATTAAAAATACCAAGCTAGTGGAACACTCTACATAACACATCAGCTGCTTGATGAGGCATGACATTATTTCTAATGAATTAAAACTCCTTTCTCCTTTAAAATATTTTTTTATTTTGTTTCCTGTTGATCATAGGTACCGTGTATGTTCTTGAAGCAATTGTCATTTTATATTAAAAAGGGCACTAATTTTTACTCTGGAAGATTAGTTATTGTTTTGTTTTTAGTTACACCTTAATTTTTTTCTTCAGTCACTATTTCCTCATTTCATCACCTGTTTTTGTTTTCAGTCTGTTGGCAGTTCAGGAAATAGAATGTAACATGGTGGGATCTAGTGTGTCTGCTACGCTGTTTACATTTGCTGATGAGGAAGCCTAGCCATCCCCATTCCCCAGAGGCAAGTCAGAGGAAGCCTCTCACTAGCTTCTCACCTCCTTTCCCATCAAGCCCAGAGATGTGCCTGCAGTCTTCTCCAGGGCTCACAGTGGGTCGAGCTGGGAGCTAGAAGAACCCAGCACACATTATCGGGGAGTCACCTCCAGGTACTCCTCTTGCCACTATTAGAAAATGTTCTGTTAGATCCTCACTGGCTTGGGAAATTTTCGTTTGTCATCAGAACTTGGGTACTGACAGATATGTTCTCAAAGCATTTCCTATAAGCAGTGTGCCCTTGATTGCCCTACTGCCCACAGCTGAAATGTAGTTTGTTATAGTTGTATTATGGGCCCCTGGCCAGGCTTTTTCTTCAGGGTCGCTGCCTTCTACCTAGAGATCATACCCTTCTGTCCAGCTCTGGAGTTCTCAGTTTCAGATTTTCCCTAACTTCTAACACCAGTAATTATTTATGGATATCTGAACTATCTGATACAGTAGCCAGTACCATTTGTGGTTATAACATATAATGCAAATGTAAAGCCAAAGACTTAGTACGCTATGGACTGAATTATATCCTTCTGAAGTTTACATGGTGAAGACCAAACCCCGGTGTTACAACATTTGGAATGAAAAAGTGGTTGTGGTTATCTGAAGTCATGAGGGTTGAGATTCTGATAGGATTAGTGTCTTTACAAGAAGACATATGAAGAAGGCAGTTGTTGGACCTCCCACGAAGGGAGACCTCATGAGACTCTGACCATGTTCTTTGTTTCTCTTCTATTTCATTTTTATAAAAAGGGACTACTAGAAACATTTATGATTATACACATGGCTTACATTTCATTTCCACAGGACACTGGTGATTTAGATATCTAGGTTATTACTAAATAGTTGGATTGAGATTGTCTCAAAAGGTCAATGTATTGAAGGCTTTGTCCTCAGCCTATGGCATTTCTGTAAGGTGGTAGTACCTTTAGGACATGGGGCTCAGTGTGAAGAAGTGAGATCTCTGGGATTGTACCATTGAAGGGGATATTGGTATCCCAGTCCTTTCTCTTTCTCTTTCTGCTTCTCAGCCACCATGAGGTGAGCACCTTCCTCTATAATGTGCTTTCACCATGATGTTCCAAAAGCAATGGCCCAATTAACTGTAGACTGAAATCTTGGAAACTGTACATTAAAATAAATATTTTTCCTAATAAGTTGATTATTTTAAGAATTTTGTCACAGTGACGGAAGGTTGAATAACACACTCTATCAGGTACTAATAGTCCTACTTCAAGAGGAATCTCTAAACTTTCTTCTTTCTGCAGTTTTCAATTTCTTCCCTTTGATAGCTAGTACATTAAAATAAAAGAAAAGAAAACTAAACAAACACATAAAAACCAAAACAACATAAATAAAACCAAGCTTGCTAGTGGTTTTCCTGCTAGAAAAATAAGCTTTGCTTGTGGTTTTATTTCTGAGGATTGAAGAGATCTCTTTCCTCCTGATCTCATTCTTTTTGCTGTCATTTAACGTTTAAATAAATGTTAATGTTCATGGTATAGAATGACAATTTTTCTGGGGAAAACCAACTCAAAGAAATAGAGATTATCAAATTCTCAGCCCTGAGTCTTTGGTTGTGGCAGGGAAGGTTAATGAAATGAGGCAGAAGGTGTCTGATTTCCTTTGCAGTGGATTGGGGCTCAGCTCAGCTTTGGGAGGGGAGGGTCACGATATCTGGAATTTGAAAGGTTTTTATTAGTGGTGTTGGGTACAGCCTTGGCAATACCAAATATACTCCTAGTAGACCCAGAAAATTGGGGACTCATAGCTCATGTCACCTGGGGTGGGATTGAGATATCTTTCCAACAGGAAAGAAAAATATAAAATGATCTGGATGTGTTGGGCACCCACACGCTTTGGACAAGTAAGGAAGCTTCTGTTAGCAAATTTTGCCCTTGGAATTCATAGTCTTAACTCAATGCCTTGTTGTTTGCTATGAAATATAATCTCCTTAGTGTGGCCTTCACTTTTCTCAAATGTTACTGTTGGCACAAATATTGCTAGTTGTTTATCTTGTACTGACAGGCTCAGTTAGTCAATCTTTTTGGAAGATCCCTGCCAAATACCAAATTTGAATAACCATAGTTAGCCTGTCAGTCATATTTCCCAGTAACAATGATGTTCTATGATGATAGTGACTAATTCTACTTACACCGAAAGGATGACACATGACAAACACTGTTTTTTTGGTATGCAGGAGAGGTACTTTATACATTACTCCTATTTTGTCAAAGAGAATATTTTAAAAATGTGTATGCAAGTGTTTAGATTTAATGAGCTCAGTTTGACTGCTTCATCAAGGCCAATGGTAAAACTGGCTTCCTGCTGTGAGTGGCTGGCAGTGGAGAATACAGTGACAGCTACTTCAGTTTGCTGATACATTTTGCTCATTCTGAGGTATCAGTACTTTTCCCCATCACTTTTGCACCATCAATGAAAATGTTAAGGTAGAGAAAAAGGCAAGGAACACCTTTGTTTTATTATGAAATAGTTTTGAACACCAAGGCCCTCACAGGGCATCAGCAACCCCAAATGATCCATAGATAACACTGAGTAGTGTTTCTTTAAAGTATCACAAAAAGAAGGTATTCTTATTCTCCTTCTAAAAATTAAAAATAACACTGAGACAAATAATTGTTGGAAATGGTCAAGCAGACTCCAGAAATCTGATTGAAGGTGCTGTTTAGGAAATTCACACATTTATTGCCACACTGGACTCAGTAATCATGATGGTGGCTTTCAGTTTTATGACATTTGTGTTGAGAGGTGATTCCCAAAGTTTTGGGGGGCATTATGAGTCAGAATTTTTCCTAGTTATGATAGAAGAATGGGGGATACTTTCTCTTTAGGATGCCCAAATGACTGAAACTCTTTCATTTTTATTTTTTATTATTGATGATGAATCTGGTAAGTCCTCTAGCCTTAAAATCTGTATTAGCTTGTATGATCTAGAAGAGCTACAGTTAACATGGCCAATGGACTTCCCATTTGCTCACCATCGTAGGGTGTTGTAGAATACTCAGCTTGGCTTAACTGTCATTTGGAGTGAGTTATGGGCTCTGACATAGCACAGGAAAAAGAAGCAGAGGCCTCTTCATCCATATATGGTGCAAGAGGACATTTGTTTTCTCACAATATTTTAAAAATTAAAAATACTAATTAATGACAGTTTGCTTTAAAAAATTATTGGATATCTCAAGAGAAATAGTAACACATTTTAGAAAGTGCTTTCTTGTATCATATTTGAACATAAAGCAGTAAATAGGCAAAATGGAAATTATTTCCATATTTCCGTGGAATCTTGTTTTGCACATAGCTCTGCATGTACAAGATAATGAAATGAAGGGCTCAGATCCAACAAGCAAGACTGAGCAGTGAGGTGTGATCAAATTACAGAATGAATGTTTAAATTAAAAATAATTAATATAGTGTAAGATACATTACCATTAAGTCCCCTCAAAACATTCAGAATACTCCCTATTGCTTCAAACATACTGATACCATCGTTCTTGGAACTGTGTCTTTTACTGTACTAATTTTTTTTAAAAAATTAAACATTCATTATATATTCAGTCACTGCCTTGTAGGTGGGTATTATAGAGTTTTAAATATATATCACTAGCCCTCTTTTTCTTAAAGAAATTCTTTCTGTATACTCTTGAAACCTAGATTTGTCATGTGTGGACTAAGTAATATTTGAACAAATAGAGAATTTGCAAACCTTCCTGGTCCTAAAGCTTTGGGAAAGTCTGACATTTACACTAAAAGCAGGACTTTTACAAAACGTGGTCTTTTGTCTCCAGTTTAGCCAATGGAATTTACCACTGTCCAATTTCCTACTTGCATTGTTCCGTACATACAGGCTTTTGATTTATGCGTGCTCATCTTCAGATGGCCAGGATGCTGCCACCCAGTCTATCCTCCTCCATCTACTTACTGAGGTCCTTTTGGGGCAGCATCAACATCATCTTTATTCCAGGGAATTTATCAGTTGCAGTTCAAGGCAATGTTTTAGATTAACAATGAGAATCCATTAAAAATTTCAAAGTTAAATTACCTATACAGACAATAGAACAGAAAACTATACCCATTTTGCAAAAGAATATTTTCATGATTTTAGGAAAGATATTAACTTCTAATAATAGTTTTATTAATTTTAAATTGAAAGATTTATTACTTTAGACAAACCTTCAAGCCTCAAAGATGTCATGAAACAAAACTATTTTCATTATCACCATTATGTTGTCTTTGGCATTCAGTGGTATGATATAGCTTTGTCTGCATAAGGAAAAAACCCAGCAAATTCAGATGAGTGAGATTAAATAGTTATTGACCCTTGCTGGAAGGATAGACCATGCTTAGATAGTTCGACTTTATTTGAATATCTGAATGTGGCCTATGATATGAGTTCATTGATTTCAGAAAAAATAATCTGATACTTTCTAGTGGACTAGTTCAAGGTCCTTAAGCCCTTTTAGGAAAGAGTTGATGTTTATGGTACACTTCTGACACATTAACCTTTGAGTTGAATGGGATAAGAGTGATTAACAGATCTTCCAAGTAAAGAACTGGGAAAGGGGACATTATGATTATGTCTTACATTCTTCTTGTTAGAAAATAGGTCAAACCAGAGTTAATAGAAACATCTTTTAACTTTCTGGAACATCTGTAACTGATTAGAATTGGGTCTGGTGTGTTGGAGGACAAGTCCCTGGATGGCCAGGGATGAGGAGCCAACCCCCCCTCTCCCCCCCACAGAGGTCTTAGGGGCCTATAGAATGTGCTAAGACTGTGGTGCTGGTG
Organism: Petromus typicus; assembly: GCA_004026965.1. Classification (NCBI taxonomy): domain Eukaryota; kingdom Metazoa; phylum Chordata; class Mammalia; order Rodentia; family Petromuridae; genus Petromus; species Petromus typicus. The sequence goes on from PVIR01011180.1 coordinate 15,841, forward strand.
CTCTAATGAAGGAGGAGCTGCCCATAACAGCTTGTGCTCAGTCTACATACTCCCAAGAGAGCTTGTCCAGCAGCACTTCTGCTTAGCAATCCCAGTGTCCTGGAATATAAAACCTGGGTTAGAAAACTTTCAGGGTCCTTGAGCCATAGTACAAAGAGGAACATACACAGGTAGTACATCATCTGTCTTGGTAAGCTTTTCTAAGTCTGGAGGTACCAGCTTGCCATGAATGCTAGACTAAAAAAGTTGCTTTGTATGACTTATGGGAGTGTTCTGTCTCTTTGAGTGTGTTTTCTGACAGTTAAGTTTATGCAACATCTTTGGCAGCTGGGTTTGTGCTAAATAATCCTCCTGGAAGATCTAGGGATGTATGCAGAGAGTGGTGAGGTGTTTAGAATCTTCTTCGAAGGCTGATAACCAGTGTGTGATATTCTGTTCAATAAAGCAAAGCTTCAAAGGCTGTAAGAAGGTCCATATCTCTTGACTGGAGATTCTTTGATTATATTCTCCAGTGTCTGAAGAGGAGGACTTTGACTTTCCCCAAACCTCTTCATTTATTCTTTATTAATGCTCTGTCAGAGTAGCAGAACTTAAAGTGCATGCAGATTAATCATGTCCATAATATTTAGGGCAAAACATCTTTTCACTTCCTGAGGAACCCATTAGCCTATGGAACTCAAAACAAGGAAGACACCTTTTTTTTTTAGTGGTACTGATGTGGCACACTCTGTGTTGAGTAGTTTTTTTCTATTTAGAAATAATTTATTTGGAAATGTTTTTAGAAATAATTCATGTCATTTAGAAATATTTTTGGAAATAACTCATATTTTTATTTTTTAAAATTCAAATCTTTATTGAATATGTGTATATATATATATATATATATATTTCATCATTGCATTAAACATTGAGAATTTGTACAAGTATATGACATGACTTGATTCTCATTGATGAGAAGATTTTGGTGATTGTTAAAAGGCAGGTGAGGAGGAGGAGTCTGTGGTAACCTTCATTTTTAATTTGAGGAACTGATAGGATCATAATAACATTTATACCAATGGGAAAGTGAAGATCAGGAGTAGATATGGGGGTGGTAGGTTGATGGGCAAAGGAAACAATGGCTTCAGTTTGGAAAATTTTGGGTTTGACATGTTGGTGGAATGTTCCTCAGGGAACTGAAATATGTAGGGAGAGTGAGCCAGGAAACATGGATTTGGTGTAGAGTGAAGTGGGACCTGGAGTAGAGGAGACTACAGTTCACTACAGATTCACCGTTGTGAATTGTTTTGAGTCATTGTGTAGGATCCAACTTAGTCAGGGAGACAGATGAGCAAAAAAAATTAGAATTCATTACTATAAATGCTGCACTGTTCCATGCATGTAATGACTATAATAGCACAAGAAAGAATGGTCTATCCTTTCAGCAAGGGTCAGGCACATCTTCAATGGGACATTAAAGGCTCAGCAGAAGTCTTCCAGCCTTCCCTGGAAGGGAAAATAGCCTATTACTCAAATGTGCTCTGGGATTGGGGAGGGGAGGTGGTTTGGTTGCTGGGGAATGAGGTTGAGATGGCCGAATACTCCGACTTGGTACCTGGAAGAAGAACAGCATAGAGTGGTAGAACATAGAGGAAGGAGGAAAGGCAAAAGCAGCCAAGCACAATGGTTTGAAAGTTACACAGAGTGGTAACTCAGCTGGTGAGAAATGAAGCTGTGTCCTACAAATGTGGTAGATTCCTGTCTGCCATTTTCTGTGCTCCACTTCCTTCATCTGCAAGAGGAAAGTGGAAGTAGGTGTCTCCTGAAGCCTTTTCCTCCTCCTGCTGAAGTCTTGTTGGCTCCTCCAACTTTGGGAAGCTTTATTTTCTTTTCAGGACATGTTGAATAATTTAGTGTTCTAGTAATTAGAGCCTAATTGGAAGCCTTGTGACCTGGAAGAGGTAATACACGTCCTCACAGGGGCTGACTTACTCTTAGGGCAGAGTTCATGCACTGGGAGCACTTCCTCATTAGATCTCCCCGGAGGCCTCCAGCCAACGGTCACTGGCTGCTTGGAGTGGGAGGGACATACAAATATTTATAAAGGTCATGTTGGAAAATATTTTAAAACAATTGAACTGCAAAACATGTGTTTAACATTTAAGTGTTTGGAGTGGAAAGGATACTTTTAATCGTCTTTATTTGTCCTGGAGTTTAACTAGATCTTTATATTCTTTGAAGAAGTTCTTCCCAACAGCAGCAAGTAGCAAGAATTTGCTCTCACGAGGGGGTTTTGCACCAGTCCTTATGATTTAGGTGAGGGCTCGATTGGAGTACATGTTTTCAGATCCTTGTAATCTTGAATAAATAATCCAAGCCCATGGCATTAATAAAAGCAGTAATTCTGTCAAGTGTCCTTGCCAACTTCCTAAACTTCTGAGGGGCCAGAGATGATGATTTATGAACACTGCCAGAAACTGAGCCATAGTATTTTTTAGGGGATTCGTTGGGAGGTATAGTTTTAAGAGTAATTACCATGTGTCAGAAAGATGCCTTAGTCTCCTTGACACTTTGTGCTCCATTGTATTTCAGAGGTCAAATAGCAGGAGAACTATATGTGGAGGCTATTCTTTCCACACCTACGAGTAGAAAATAAATGTTGTAATATGCCGAGCTTAATTCTAACTTTTGATGGTAGTCAATTTACTCAGTATGTACATTGCTGCTGCAGGTCAGCCGAGTTCAGCAGACCTTATTGTATGTTGAATCTGTACCCCTGGCCTAGGCAAGTAGGTTGTTTCTCTGTGGATTAGTCCAAGATTATTTCATTTCATCATATATATATATATATATATATATATATATATATATATATATATGATCTAATGATCTTATATGTATGTATGTATATTCTGATGAGATGATGAAATGAATCTCTCTGGGCCCATGACCCAGTCACTCAAGTACCATTAAGACGATCTCACTGTACACCCTCAATCATCAGATAGATGTCTCATAGTGAAGCACTTAAATTCGTGCCAGATTTTACTAAAGCTCCCGAATTTGGTGGCTTGGACCTCAGCATTTCCTTTATCCTGACTACTACTTTTCTCTGCAACCGGCCTTGCTTAGTCCTCTTTTAGTTCTGCTGGCAGCTGAAGTTGAGCTGTTTAGTGTGTCAGATGTCATAGTCCTTTTGGACCACTGTTACAGAGCACCATGGACTGGGTGGCTTAGAAAAAACAGAATTTTATTTCCCCCAGTGACAGAGGTTGAGAAGGCCAAGAGCAAAGTGCCAGGATATTGTCTGGTAAGGGATTGCTTCCTGGTTCATAGATAGAACTTTCATGCCGTGTCCTCATGTGAAAAAAGGGGAGAGGCAGCTCTCTGAGATTCTTTTATAAAAGAGGGCACAGATTCCATTAATGAGAGCTCCCAAATAACCTGATCAGACGTAGGAAGGCCCTTCCCCCAAATACTGTCACTTCAGGGTTAGATCTCAGCATATGAATTTGGGAAAGCCATAAACATTTCTGTAACACCAGATTTGGCCAGAGCTCTCCAGGATCAGCAAAAGCCAGTTTTCAACAGCCCTGTCTAATCATTCTTTTGCCCTGCCTCCACCACCCAATCAAAACTTAATTTTGTGTCCTATGATGTGGATGTCAATTTTATAAGGAAGCATTCCTTACTGCATATTTGGAGGAACAATACATATTTCAGATTACACGCTCATTCTTGGGGCTTCACAAAGGATATTAACATATTAAAAGGTTTGGAAAGAAATGTGGTCTAGAAACTTGTCTAATTTGAGCTAAGCATTTCCAAACACAACAAAACACAAACATTTCTTTTACCACATAATCCTTTTCAGTAAAGAGCTATTTAAATCCCCAGTGAAACTAATGTTTAATGGAGTACATTTAAGGAATATGGTTTGAAAGCATTACAATTCCTTTCCAGTACTATTGACGGAAGGTGCTAACCTTCAAATGTGGTATTCCAGAGGGACTAGATGTATTCCCTCAAATAATGCTGTAGCAGATGCATTGAAGACTTTTAAGATTAGGCCCTGAAAAAACTGAAGAGGTATGGCAGGTCTTATTGTTTTTGTCTGCTTGGTTTTGTTAACAGCTAACTACTAAGAGCCTCCTAATTTTTTAGAAGCTTAAACTTAAAAGCAGAGTATTTGGAAAGTATGCCTTGAGAATAGTGGTAAAGGTAGAGGAGGCCACTGGAGGGGACCCTAAGATGATTGGTGTCATTGTAAGATACGATGAGACAGGCATAGAGAAGACCTGGCCATGCTTAAGCCAAGGAGCAAGCCAGCAGAAAAACCACCCTTAATGTCACCTTGGTTTCAGACAGCTGGCTTCTAGAATTGTAAGAAAACAAATCTTCATTTTTCAAACACCCAGATTATGGTACTTTGTTGTGGCAGCTTAGAGAAAAGTAGTAACCAGTTGAAGTAAGGCTGATGGTATTGTATTACATAAATCCATGTTTAGACATATACTTTGGACCTGACCAATGAAAATAAGGTGTGACAGTAGCCACAGTAATTGGCTCTGGAATGATCACATGATCTGAATAAGCCAATGAGATTCATTTTATATTTTCTTACAGCACCTGAAAAAGACAACCTCTTTCTACTGGTGATGGTAGGCTGATAGGAGGCTAAGTGGGAGTCATTTTGATCACCACTTAGGGAGATAATGTCCCTGAGGATAGAGCCAGGAAAGAGACACATAAGCTGAGTAATTGAGTCAGGTTCTTGATAATATCATCTATGCACTTGCATCTAATAATGCCTGAAGTTTTTGAGGTCTTTTTAGTTTTGTAAGGCATATTTTTCTCTTAAAACAGTTTGAGCTCGAAGAGTTCATATAATAAAACTGATACAGTAGCTTTTGTGGAGAAGTTCATCACTGTGATCTTTTTATGCTTCTAATACCTTTTCTTTTCTAATGTCTGTTTAGCTCACTTCTCTTGAATATAATCTCAGAAATAAATGCATGAGAAATGAAATGCATGAGATTTTTATTAGAGGAAATCGCTGGAGAGTTCATTGCAACACATTAGCTTGTCAGTGCTACTGTGTCTACCCTGGTCTGGGTTAGTCTGAAGTAACATAGCCTATCAGAGTCTGCAGCCTAAGAGGCAAGCAGCTTCACATTTATACCAGATGTTTTAAAAGTTGTGATAGTGTCATGGTGAATAAATTGAGTCATCATTAACAAAAGTTCCTTGTAAATAAGTTTTGAGTAACTTCTGGCATTAAAATTCTTAAATAGTATTTCAGGGCTATATTGTAGAGTTCATGATACCTTTAGGAGTTCTTGAATTTAAGCCAAAGATCCTCATAGATACAAAGCTGTAGGGCATGAGAAGCTGCTCTTGGACGTGAATTCCTGGGTGGTGGCAGAGAGGGAGTTATCTTTGTGTCCTGCTGCTGAGCTGGGAATCTCCCAGTGGCCTGGCCCTCTCTTCTGTCACTCTTCTCCCTCATTCTGCTGAGGAACTCATTAGTTCTTGTCACAACATATGATGGACCAGCCTCAGAAGATGGATTTAGAAAATCCAAGAAAAGTGGAAATTCATGCCTTTTCTTTCCTCTTCTTCCTTTATTCCTCCTCTTCCTCTTCCACTTCTCCTATTTAAACACCATTGTTTGGTGCACATGAGCCCAAATCCTTGTCACAACAAGCTTCCTTTTGAAATAGATGGTGTTAACTATCCTCTTGTCAGTGTGGTTACCTGGAAGAGCCTTGCGTCTGTGCCACGATGTCCTCACAGCGCTTCCCTGTGGCTGTCGGCCGGGCTCAGAAGCGGAGCACAGGCTGAGAGAGCCGTGGAGAAGAGTGCACATGCGCAGAACCTGCTCCCTTCTTCCCCGGCCTCATCCAGGCTGCCTGGAACTAGGAAGAAAGTCATACATGGATTTTTCTGATGCCTTTGTTTCTTTTTTTAAAGACCTCCTCCATGGATCTTCATGTTCTGCATTAGGTAGATTTCCCTCTTCTCACTGTGTATCAAAATTGAGGTGAAGAGTAAGATTTCAGATGCTATTTGGAAACATTATTTAACAAATATGGATTTGAATATTGCATATTGTATCCTATAGGAGAAAAATTTTAAACCTAATAATGTGCTTTCTTCCTATACTATTTATTATTTTAAACTATGAGACATGAAGTAACTAAAAAGTTACCTTCATAATACAGGACTACCATTTCACAAATAAAATATACTTTGGGCATAGGTGCATGTGTATGTTAGCTCTGTTGTCTTGATTTCCTTGTTAGTCCCCGAATTTGACATGTTTAAGCAGGTTCCAGGCAAGATTATTTGGACTCAAATCCCAGGTCCATTATTTTTTACCTGAAACACTCAGAAACTAGATTTAATCTCTTTTCTCTTCTTTTTCTTTTTTTTGAGAAAAATACTGGGGAGGGAGTCAAGGGCCTCTCACCTGTGAAGGAAGAAAGAACTCTACCGTTGAACAGCAGCCTCATTCTCTGCATTGTTTTTTTTTTTTTTTTTTTTAATATAGGGTCTCACTAAATTGCCCAGGATGGCCTCAAATTTGTGATCTTCCCACCTCAGCTTCCCAGGTACCAGCTAGATCTCACCTTTTCTGCTTCTACTTTCCCATCTGTAAAATAAGGCTTAACTGTAGTATGCTCCCTAAGGCTGTGGTGAGTGTTAAATGAGAGAGTCAATGTTAAGAACATACAGCCAAGTCTGACACAGAGTGCCTGCCATAAAAACATCCTCTTCTCTCGGTTACTGCTGTTATCCACAGCTCTTGTTACTTTGTAGCTGAATGCAGATGCTGTTGAGTTAATTGTACTGAACATTCATTGTACTTATATATCTGCCTTCTCATAAGCTAAACAGAAGTGTGAGAGATACCATTTTCATCTAATTTGAGGTCATATATACAATATACTTTTTTCCTTTGAATAGCATAATGTTAAGTAATCCTATGGCCCATTTAAAACACACAGTATCTCAGTGCAGAGGCAGAAGAAAATGACCAGTTCAAGAAGTGATTCCTGTATATGCATGACACAACAAAAGCTCTGAATCAAAAAGAAAGTTGAATCTTCTAAAAGAAATGTCTAAGCCACACATATCTGGGAAGTACTTCACAAATTAGTTTTATAGAATTTTTGTGAAGTGCTAAGCAATTTAGTCTGAGGATATACTGAATTCTAATAAAATAAATTAATAAATTTAAAACATCCAGGTATCTATATTCAGAGGCTGCTAGGCATTTTAATGGGAGATAAGTGAAAACCATTAATCATGGTTTTCGCTACCACGCGCCTCCTCACATCACCCTGGGCAACTGTGGGCAGGCTGGGCAATGGCACTGATGAGAGTCTGCTGGTACTGGATAAAACACCGATTTAATCTGCACCTTTCACATTCTATTTTGTCTATACTTCTGCTCTTTTATAAGTAAGTACAAAATTATGTGTACCTGTTTATAACTTAATTTTTCATCCTTTTGTCCCAGCCTTAGGAAAAGGTAAAATCATGGAAATTGTGTTTCTTTTCTACTTGATTGGCATAAATTGTTGATCAGCTTGGGAAAGAAGCTGGGAGAAACCCAGTCATGTTCTACCCTCTTTCTGCATTGACTTTTCATTCATGAAGAAGTGTTACAGTCACAAGAGTGATGAATACAATCCCCGCCTCTCTAGGATCTGACACTTCTTTGAGCATCTGAGAAAGTCATGCGCTTTCTCTCTGAAAACATGTGTGGAATATGGCTTGTTGTTGACATTTTCAAAGATTGGCAAGTGCCACACAGGGCTAGTCTGTAGATGGCTCCTTCCGAACATCATGTCTGCACTGCAAAGCGGTGGTGACTAGTGGGAGATGATGCCCGGAATGCCACCTAGCCAAACAGCGCAATTTCCTTGGGGTCTTGACATCTCTCACTCACCTTCCCTGTGAAATCTCTGGTATTTTCTTGAAGGAGAGTTACAAATTGCCAGAATTTGTTTCCTAGATTCAAGGGCCACGTAGCCACAGTTACAGCAGAATCCTTCCTTCCAGCCTAAGAAGGGTTTGAAAACAGGATGTTCCATTGTCAGAAAAAGTATTACAGTTTCATTCTCAAATGGTTTCAGCATAGCTTCAGTAACTTGTACCAGTTCTGTTCATCTTTGTTCTTCTCTAGCTCCTGTACCAATCCTTTTACCCCCAGTAACAGACTGAGTTCTTTTTAAAAGTTGTTTTTCTGTAAAATGATCTTTTTCCCAGAGTGCAACCGAGGGAATGTGCAGTCATGATCTGATGAGATTGTTGTACAATCACATGCATCAGCTTTTGCTGTGATAAGTCTCCCTTCTGAGTGAAACAATCGGGCCTAAGACATTTGCTAACTTTATGATCCTAACCAAATCACTGAGCCTTTTGGGATCTTCTTACCTGAGATGTCAGTGGATAAGGTTGCATGTTAATGTCTTTGGTTGGTTTAATACTCTACAATTTTTAAATATACCCACATATCTGTAAAAGGATATGAATGCGTGTATTGTGCCCACTCCTTATTGTGTAAATAGCTGATGCTTTCAGAAAGAAATCTAGGTTCTCAGCTTGCATTTGTCTCTCACTTTTAACAATATAGACCCATCCAGGTGGTTTGGTCATCCCAGTGAAGCACCTGAGGTCGGCGACAAATTCTTCACTTGCAATTGCATTGTGGAATATTGAGTTTGAAAGCATTTTAATTGTTATAAATTCTTCCTGTACATTAGTTTCTAGCACATAAACATTGTGCAATGCAGGAATAGTTACACTGAGATGCTGTCGTTAAGAGGGAATCGGTGGGGTTCAAGATCAGTAGGCTCTTCAGGCAGTATCCTCCCTTGCACAGCCAGGGCCCCAGGCTCTACACAGCAATGTCTGGTCCAGTGTATGCTCAAGAAATGTTTGTGTGCAAGGGAAAGAGCCTAGTCATGGGTAAGGGGTGGGCCGAGGGTCCAGCGACTGATTCGGGGAAAGAATTGGGAACTGAAGATTAAGTGTTAGAGGGTAGGAATCAGGATGAAAAGATAGAAGACAAACTCCAGGAGAGGAGAGGACCATTAGTTTGGGATTATATTTTGGAGGTCATGGACTCATAGGCACATGATGAGGTAAAGATCAGATAGTGGAAGATTTTAAATACATTTCATTTCACAGCGCCTAGTTTCACTTATAGCAAAGTATAGAAAGTCTTGAATCTGTCACCATTGTTATTAGTGCTTATTTTACTGAATGAAATGGTCCTTTAGCGAATTGAAGTGGTGTGATTTTAAACATTTGGAGATCCCCAAGAAGGTTATCTGAAATCACTGAGTAAATTCACAAGTCAAATATAACTATGATCTTGTGGGTGTATGCAAGGTCTACTTACTTGATAAGTCTTTAAATCTTATTTTCTTTGAAATTTATTAGTAATAATTATAAGTGAAGATGTTTAGCACAAGTTACTTTATCAGGTTTATTGTTGTCTCCAGTTAGTGAAAGACTGGTACTTAAAGAAGACAGATATCGAGAGGGGAGTGGTTGCTGGTACTGTCTCAAGTGCTCTGATGCCATTAGAAGCCTGTCTTTCTTACCTCCTTCCTTCTACTCTTTGTCCTGTGGTTGTTGGATTTCATTCTCATAGATGCAGGGTGGTTGCTGAGACCCAGTCATCAGATCTATATTCAAGATGAGTAAAAAATGCAAGGGTGTGCGTTTCGATGTATAGGTAGAATTACATGCTAATTAGTGTGTGTGTGTGTGTGTGTGTGTGTGTGTGTAGGTAGGTAGTAGGACATGCTGAGTACTTCTGTTCCCTTTGAAAAACAAATACTAAAATTTTCCAAAACATAAGTGACCTTTTATGTATGTCTGATTGTCCGGGTGGTCTTACGAAGCTGTCCTTAGCTGTAAGAGGGGGTGGAGAAGGGAACATGGGCTAACTGGGCCTGGACATGTTTCACTTCCAGCAACCTTTGAGATCAGGTAATCAGGAAGAACCACAAAATGGAAATTGGCTGACAAACCAATAACACTGGACCTAGTGACATTGTTAGAAAGAAAGTGAGAATTGGAAGAACGAGAGCAAAGCAATGCATTCCCTTTTATTTGGTGTTTAAGTCCCGTCTTATTTCCTGTAATTGCTTGGTGTAGGTGTTACCATGAACTTGCATGCTTACCTTAGGAGAGCATTTAATGAACAATTATATAAGTCAGATTTAATAGTTTAAATAACAATGAGTCAGATATGTCCTATGTTGAAATATTTCCTACATATAGATTCTGAACTCCATTTAAAACCATTAAATATATTAAGCTTGTACATAAACTTACTGCCTTGTGCTTATACAGATTTGGAATAAAATAGCTACTGCTGGTTAATGGACAGAATTAAGAATAATGCAATATTTTACATGTCAAAGCATTCAGAATAAAATAAATTTTTTGTGTTTCTTATACCTAAGTCACAAATGTGGGGAAAAAAGGGCAGTGAGGGAAATGAAATTATTCATCTAGGATAGGATGAGGAGGAGAATGAAATTTAAACTGGAAGTAGTCACAATTATTGGAAGCAAAGAAGAAATAAAAACGTTGAAGTTCTTTCTTTTTTTAAAATAAACTTTATGATGTAAAATTTCCAGCGTATACAAAAATACAGAGGGTATTGCAATAAACCTGCTCTTTCCCATCCCCTAGCTTCAACAATCTGGCCAGTTTTGTTTAATCTGCCTGACACTTTCTACCCCCATATTGTTTGGAAGTATGTCCCAGACACCAGATCATTCACCTGTAAGCATCTAAGTTCGTTTTTTTCTTTTTGAGACAGGGTCTTGCTGTATACTCCAGGCTGACCTTGAACTCATTGTATAGTCCAACCTTTGCTTTGGGCTCTGGAGTGCTAGGACTATAGGTATGCACCACTCTTCTTGATTCAAGTGTTTTTTAAAAAGTAAAATGTCTTTAAATTTGAACTGAATTCAAATTCTAGCCCTGGTACCAACCTCGTTGAACCTTTGGGCAAATTGGTTTATTTTCTCTGCATGTGTTTATAGCAAGTGTCATCCAGGAACCAGGAAGCAAATTAATATGCTGAGTAATTCCAGGTAGAAATGGCTGTGAAGGAAGAGACTCACTAGGGCAGTGGAGTTGAGAATGGCTGGCTGGTGAGGGATGTGACCTCCTTTTAAGTACTCAGTCTACATTTTCTACAAGAAGAGGACACCATGACTTGCCCTGACCTCCTTGGGCTCTTGAGAATAATTTAGTATCTGGGAAAGTGCTCCACACAAGGTCTGGCGCAGGAGCTGGTTTCAGTAACTGAAACTCCTTGACTCATCTTCCTGGACACATCCGGAACCCCGACGGTTGGTCCTGCTACACCTGACTGATGATCAGTCTCTAGACTTGAATCTGCCGACAACTCTGCCACCTCTGTTTCTAGTCCCCCACAGGGCTCCCCGTTCCAGAACTCTGTAGTCTCTGGAACTGCATCCAGAGAATAAGGTTATTTGGGGCCTGTCTCCTCCTCCTCTTTCCTCCTAAATTTGCAAGAAGTAACGAACTTAGAAATTCACAGTATTTTCATGTAGAAAATATTCATTTTTGGCTACAGTGAGGTTTTGACCAGAGCTGCTTAAAACCTTAGCCTGAAATTTATTTTAAAAAATCTTTTGAGATTGAGTTTTGCCATTTCCAATTTGGCAGACTACTAATTCTAATCCAAACAAAGTGTTATTGGCAGTCTACCAAAAAAAGGAGAAATTTCAGGTTGTAGGAATGGCTGCTTTTCTGGGATTTATTGATCTTTTTCATATTTCAGCAGATCAACTTTTATTTATGTTAAATGTAAGCTTTGATCCAAACTCCATGTGATGAAGAGACAAATAAGGAAAAGAATTCAGTGCAGTCATTCATCCCCTTTAGATTGATCATGTGTACACACACACACACACACACACACACACATGCACACACAGCCTGTGTGTGGTGTGGCTGGGCACATTTGGAGGGTGCAGGCATTCATTCTGAAGGAATGATTAAACCATTTCAGCACCTTTTGTTGGCTTAGTCACAGACTGAAGCAACGCAACTGAAGATGAGTGAGCAGTTGGGCTGACTTACCATTGTGTCCCTGAGATTATGCGTCAGTGTAGTTTTCACCATGACGTTTAACCTGTTCCTTTCAGGAATAAGGCTTCTCCCCTCCACTGGCTCCTGGACTGCTTTGTGCTATTGGTTTGGCCCAGCCCAGGCCACTGCAGCAAGAGCTTTGTCGATGACTGAGGTCGTTGCATTCTCTTCTCTTTGGCTTCCTACACTGTCAGTCTTTGTGAGGATCTGTTTCAAATCTTTCAAAAACTCTCCCTCATTTTTTCTAGCTGCCAAGTATAGGGATAGCCGTTCTCTGGTTCCTTTCCCAACCTTCCCCTTCTCTGCTTCAGGCCACCTGCTCCTGAGCGCCCTCTGTAGGGAGAGGATGTCTGAGACACACGGGCTCCACCCCATCGGCCGCCTCCATCACTCGTTCATGTGCGCCTTCCTGACATTCTCTAGTCTAGACCTTTCTAGTTTTGTTTGATTCTCTTCCCTTCTATTAATCTTTGCTCCTGCTGGGTCTCTCAAACAAAGTCTGTGTATTTCTACCTCTGAATTTTACTTCCCTGGGAAATCATTCCTTTTGTCTTCTTTGCATTTCCAAATCCTTCCCTTCTATGTTATTTATCACAAATATAGTGGCTTAAATGAACAAAATGTGTCATCTCCCAGTTCTTCAGGTTAGAAGTTGGGGTCTGACTGGACTAAAACTAAGGTGTAGGGGAAATTTTATTTTCTTGTTTCTCTGAGTTGCTGGCAGAGTTCTGACCCTGTAATTGCAGGACTGAAATTGTTTTTGAGATGTAGTCTCTCTTTGTAGTTCAGGCTGGCCCTGAGCTCACCATGTACCTCAGGCTAGCCTCGAAGTCACAGCAATCCTCCTGCCTCTGCCTCCTGAGTGCTGGGATTACAGGGTGAGCCACCAAGCCTGGCACTGTGGTGTGCGGTATTGATTGCTGCTGGTAGGTGTGAGTCACCAGGCCTGGCATTGTATGTGGTACCGGAAATCAAACTCAAGACCTTGCATTTGTGTGGCAGATGCCAGAACCACTGAGCCCAGTCCATGGCCTTGAAGTCTGTTTCTTGCAGGCTGTGCAAGGAATGCTCCTGGGTTTTAGATGCTGCTGTAGCCCTTGGTTCTGGGTCTCCTCCTTCTGAGTTCAATACCAGTAGTGGTGCCAGCCTTTGTCTCCCATCTCCCTCACCCTCCTCTCTGTTTTAGGAACTTGTGATTATACTGGGCTCACCCAGATGATCTTGTTACTTCATGATTTAAAGTTAGCTAATTAATGAACTGAGTCCTAGCTACAACCTCAGTTCTTCTTTAATCATCCAGCCCAATATATTCACAAATTCTAGGGATTCTTATGTGGACATCTTTGGAGAACCAAAGATTCTTCTATTCTTCTATTCTTCCCATCACCTCACTAACATTTAAACATTTTCTTATTGAAATAATTACACAAATATGCTATGATTAATTAATTAAGATAGACATGGTGCTGGAGACTATGTGTATTTTTAGGTAATTTTTATGTATATGTGGACATGTGTATATATGTGTGCTCCTGGATTTATTATGAGGTCATATTTCAGTAAACATCTTAATTTGAGAACATTTTTAAGTAGTAAATACATGTGATGCACTTCACCTGGGGGTCTGGGGTTTTCCTCTTGCGCACACAGGGTTGAACAGGGCCTGTAGCTTTTGCTGCTACTCAGTGTCATAAGAGAGAATGGAACTTGAAATGATCAAGAAAATTCAAAGTGCAATTTTTATTTTACTTAAAAATAATTAAAAAATTTTTTCTTACCACATGTTTGCAGTATGTAATGATTATATTCATTGTAGGGAATTAATACATGTACATAACACATCTTAATTCTTTTTACTTTCCTTCTCTTTTCTCTGCTTCCTCCATCTCTTGGTCCATTTGCTACTTGCAAAAGACCTACCTACATATTTGTTTCTTATTGTCTGTTTTTTATTTTGCTCAACAGATATTGCTTTCTTATCATGTTATAACTGAAAAATCTTTAACTTAATCTTCAGTTATTAACAGTGAATATATATTCATTTATAAACTTTTTCATTCAATATGAATTTAAAAATTTTCTATACTACAAAAAATTCTTTACCTTGTATTTAGAGATGTGTATTATTATCTTGGATGAAGTACCATAATTGCTAATCTTTAGGTGATTTCCAATATTTTTGGTTGTTACAAACATTGTCACAATAAACATCTAACACTTTAAAAAATATTCATATAAATCCTATTTCCTTTGTGTCCCTGTCCTTTAGTTTTCAGAGAAAACTTTATCTGAACTTTAAGGGATTGAATATGTAACATGGACTCAGAGTTCTTTATTTTATTATATAATTTTCTATATTTGCATATCATGTCTAGCATGCACAGATCCATTCATCCATACATTCATTATTTGAATATTGCTGAAGGCCTCTATTGAGCCTTAACTAGCAGAGTGAATGTGTTTCTCCCTCAAGCCTGGTGCCTACAGTTTTATATTTATACATGTAATGGCCAGTAATAATTAAACAGATGCCAGAGAGCAGAGGGCACCAGCTCCTTTATCTTGGTTTACACTGACTGTAGCTTATCATCCTGTATTGGTTTCCTGAGGAAGAAGCTACCTCATCCCTCTCTTTCACCCACACCTGGTGGAGAAATTAATAGCCCTTCAGTCACATTTATAACAGTCACACAATTATGGGAAATACCATAGTTCGAATGGTTGATATTGGCTCAGGGGCTCAGTTCTGAGAATGAGATTTTAGCTTTGCACTCTTTAATTTTTATGTGATCTACAACAAAAAAGTTGAAAATGTTTTTTCTTTAAGCATTTCAAAGTCTCACTTGAGAACTGAGGTTGTTAAAATCAGACTGAAATTTTTGACTGTTTGATGATAAATCTTAAAATATAATCTGTGTCAAGCCAAATAGAAGTCACATTAAATATAAATATAGAGAACACAAGAACTTAATGATTAGGGTTCAGAATTAATGATAGAGAAATCCCTGTAGTTAGGGCTTCTAATTTTTTTTTTTGAGAGAGTCTCACTTTGTAGTTCAGACTGGACCTGAATGCCCTGTGTAGCCCAGGCTATCCTCAAAATCACAGCAATCCTCTTGCCTCTGTCTCCTGAGTGCTGGGAATACAGATGTGAGCCACCACGCTCAATATTGTGGTATGTAATACCAGAGATTGAACTCGAGACCTTATGCCTGTCAGGCAAGTGCTGGAACCACTGAGTTTAATTCCCGGCCCGGGGCTTCTAATTGTGTGTGTGTGTGTGTGTGTGTGTGTGTGTGTGTGTGTGTGTGTGTGTGAGTGACAGGGTCTTACTCTGTAGTTCAGGCCGGCCCTGAGTTCACTTTGTAGCCCAGATGAGCCTCAAAGTCACAGCAATCCTCCTGCCTCTGCCTCCTGAGTGCTGGGATTACAGGCATGAGCCACCAGGCTTGGCACTCTGGTGTGTGATATTGATTGCTGGTGGGTGTGAGTCACCATGCCTGGTATTGTTGTATGTGGTTACTGAGGATCAAATTTGGGACCTTGCACTTGCAAGGCAGGCACCGGAACCACTGAACTAAATCCTTGGCCCAGAGATTCTAATTTTTAATGGCGTAATTGAAATAACTCCTCTCTGGTCTCCATGAGAAATGAGAGAGTTAATACAATTGTAAAGAAATAAAATGATGCCTTAACTTTTGTTCTATGTCACAATGTGTTTTCACAATAGTTCTTATTATCTATGGGTTCTCAGTGCTTTGGTGAATTAGAGATTATAAGTGAACAAAATAGAGTAAAACTTTCTATTGTGAGTGAAGAAAGGCAGACCATATATGATCATAAAAGGATCTCTTATTCTTTGAAATTGGGAAAATTGAATTTTCATAGTTGACAGTTTTGGTAATAACTGGGTATTACCCCAATAGGTGGGTAATAACAACTAGGGAGATCTTTTCCAATGTAGCTGTTTTTATGCGTTAACATTTTTTTCTCTCTGTCCTTGCCTTTTTTCACCTTTACGTTCTTTCCTAATTGATTTTTTCAAATTGTTTTGGTGGTGTGGTGAGAGTAATTCATAGTTAGAAAGAACTCTTTTAAGGTATCTCCTTTTAGTGTAGATAGCCCAACTGGGTCTTGGAGCCACACCCCCACCTCTCCATCCACTTGAACTCAGGCAGCATCTCAGGCCATTCTCCCTTCCATTGTTCTAAGAGAAGCAGAAATAAAAATAATGAAGACCCAAGGCACTTCTAAAGCCCTAGGTCAGAACACATGCATATAGAATCCAATATCCTGATCTACGATAACCTTTCCCCCGTTTGAAATTCATTACACAGGGACAGTATGTTATGTATGTAATTATAACAGAGTGAATCATGGAGAAGTCATATGTACTAGATACTTTGGACCTGACTCAACATCCTATCAGTCATTTTTGTCAGTCATATCCAGAGAGATCCACTGAGAGATGCCCTAGGTGGGATTAAATACCTTGTAAATACAAAAGCATGGCTTATCTACATTCCTATTCTTCTTGCTTCTGAAGTGCTCCTTTCTTCCTCATTCATGATACCTTTTTGTTCTGCTGGCGTGAACCCGCTGTTGCTGAGCACACTCCCTGAAAGCATACCGATCTTGTGCTGTAGCATATGGAGCTGTTTTTCTTTTACCATCAGATATATACTTGTAGTTCTTTTCTCACTGTGTAGAAGAATCTGGAATCTATCTCTCAGCAACCCATCAAACACTATATCACTTTCAATAAAGTGTCCTTCTTAGACTGAGGATGGTTTACCCATGATTACTCATTAACAGTAATTACCCCAAGTAGAAAGAAATTCCATTTATTGCTGTCAGTGTCCAAATTGGTGGCAAATTGTGACAGACTGAAACTTTATAGTTAAGGGACTCAATGATAGTGGACTGAACTGCCCGTGATAGGTAGTGGTGACTTTTTTTTTTTTTTTTGAGGTAATAGTAACCTTAAAGCAGTTGATATTGTTTGGGTAAATGTCTTCTAAAAGCCCATGTGTTAAAGATTTTGTTGCCAGCCTGGGAACTTTTGGGAGGTGGTAACATTTGGAAAGTGCAGAATGGAGGGGTGCAAATTAGGTCTTTGGGGCATGCCCTGGAATGGGATGTTGGGACCCTGACCTCCCTCTGTCTCTGCTTCCTGGCTGCCGTGAGATGAACAGCTTTGTTTCTTCGTGTACTTCTCACCACTGATCAAAAGTGACAAGGTTAATAAATCATAGACTGACATCTCCAAAACTGTGAGCTGAAATAAGCCTTTCCTCTTCTGAGGTTGATTTGCCCTAGGTACTTATTAGAGCAACAGAAAGCTAACACATCAGTAGTACGTGGGGTAGTTTTCTTGAGTCTATGGGCAGAAATTCTTTATATCCACAGCCTTGCTTTTGCATGCTTGGGGAGCTAATGGATATGAGTGAACTAAAGGGACCCAAACCATGCTCTTCTGAGTTGAGGGAAGCAGCATTAAAGGATAATAAAAGAGTAAATGATCAAGGGTACACAGTGATTAGGTAGGAGGTAATCAAGGGGTAGAAGAAAGAAGGAATCTGGGGTAGATAAATGGAGTAGGGTTTGGAACTTTAGGTTGCTTTTTCTATTCTGATTTTTTCGAGATAGGGTCTCATGAGCCACCACACCTAGCATGGAATTTTAAATGCAGTTCATATAGGCTTCATTGGCATATTGACATTTTAGGAATACTTGCAGGAGGCAAGAGATTTCCACGTGGATTTTAGGGAAAAGAGGGCTCTAGGAAGAGAAGTCAGCCAGAGGAAAGGTCACACAGATCACCTGGCCACCTAGTTAGCTGTCTGCTCAGGGAGTCCTTTTCCTTCACCTCTGTTTCCTCCTCCTCTCAGCCCTTTTGGTCTTTTTAACCTTTTTTTTTTTAATCTTTATTGGTACATTAAATATACACATCATGATTGCACTCCATAATGGGGATTTGTACCAGTATAAGACACAACTTAATTCTCATTTTTTTCCCATAGCCCTACCCACCTACCACCCCCCCATATACATAAAATTTGTTTCCTTACTTTTTTGTTACAATCTCAACATTGTCCCCTTTCACCTTATTTTACATTGAGCATTTTCTATTTCACAATATATAACATACAATGCTAGGACTCATTTACATCTTCATTTTCTCATACCAGAGAAAAGATGCGATATGTACCTATCTGTGCCCTATATATTTCACTTATGAGGATA
>PVIR01011180.1:34321-47860 GCA_004026965.1 Petromus typicus
CAGTCTCCAGTTGATGGACACTTGGGTTGTTTCCAAGATGTAGCAATCACAAACTGGGCTGCTATAAACATGGGTGCACATATGTCACTGTGATATGAGTCTTTTAATTCTTTTGTGTATATACCTAGCAGGGCAATGGCCGGGTCAAATGGGACCATCAGTCCTAGCTTTTTGAGGATTCTCCAAACTGATCTCCACAAGGGTTGTACGAGTCTACAGTCCCACCAACAGTGGAGGCGTTCCTTCTTCTCCGCAGCCTCGCCAACATTTGCCGTTGGCTTTTTAAACCTTTTTTTGAGACAAGGTGTCTCTTTGTAGTTCAGGCTGGCCTCGAGCTCACTATGTAACTCGGGCTAGCTTTGAACTCACAGCAATCCTCCTGCCTCTTCCTCCCAAGTGCTGGGATTACAGGTGTGAGCCGTCATGCCCAGTATTGTGATGTGTGGTACCAGTAATTGAATTTGAGACCATGAGCTTTTGAGGCAGATGCTGGAACCACTGAGCTAAATTGCCAGCCCAGTCTCTTTAACCTTTATACTGATGCTCACCATCAGTAAAGTTCGCCCTTGATGGACAATGGGACTTGGAACTCTATTTTCATTTCTATGAGCAAAATATCTACAGCACAAACAGTCCTTTCTCTCGCTGATATTGACCGGCACTTATGTTATAACTTTAGTATGTTGTCATGCTAACAGAGCCTTAGCACATCCTCTTTAATGTGTCCTCCACTTTGGGAAGAAGTTGGCTAAGTGTCTACAAGAGAGAGTAAGGGCATTCTGTGGAATGGATGTTTATGATAAATCCTATTGTTCATTTACTGCAGAGTTTTTTTTCCATTATGAGCCATGATTATTTTTTGAGACAGGGTCTCGCTTTATAGTTCAGGCTGGCCCTGAACTCCCTATGTAGCCCAGCTCATCCTTGAATTCACAGCAGTCCTCCTGTCTTTGCCTCCTGAGTGTATGAACCATGCTTTTAAATGATTCTAGTCTTTGGACTTTTAGGAACTTCTGGTCAATGTCAATTTGGAAAAGTCTGGCTCTCTGTAATCCTTACACTAATGGAATGATTCTAGTTGAGATGAAAAGAGGTTCCCAAAGAAAGATCACAGACCAGTGTTAAGTGGAGACAAATGGAAAGCTTGGAGACCAGTGCAGTCTCAGTGGAAATGGCATCAAATATACCAGTCTGAAGCAGTATTCAACAGGAGGAGTTCAAACCCTTCCTTTGGGGCTGGGGAGTCTAGGACTGAGACTGGTATTGTGAAAGAATCACCCCAAATTTATATGAGAGCATAGAAGCAGCTTCTTTATTATAGCCCAACAGTTATGACAAATGAAGACACATCCAAGAACAGATAATGAAAAATTTTGAATTATTACCATTGTTTCTCATAATCCTGGGACTCTGGAATTAATATAGCAAACCAAGTCAGAAGATAAAAAGCCAGAAGCTTTATCAAATACATTATGTCTGGCAGAATGACTATTGAACTGACTCAAAGTCCAAGTAGTGTTGTGGGTCTGGTGTAAAAAGTGGCGTGGATTTTTCCATCTTTGACTTGCTCATCTCTGCCTGTGGAGCCAAAGCATTTCACTATGATGGTTTCTCTGCTTTTTCTGTTGAATTGTCCTATATTTCTTTTTTACATTTCTGGTTCAGTTTCATTTGCCTTCTGGAGAAGCCAGGCAGTTCTTTTCTTTAGATCTCAGAAATACTTATGGAGATGGGTGGGAGAATTAGTTTATAGACAATGTTTGGGTAACAGAGTGCCTGAAAAGTAGCTTTTACCATTGTCTTGTACAAAAAGTTTAATTTTTGCAAAAGTCATACGGCTTATGAATTGCATAGTTGATGAAGAAATGCTTCATTTTCATATTTAAATTGTTTTAAAGTCCACCCTTAATTCTGGATTTATTCTACCTTTTTATTCATTGCTGAACAAAGAAGAATGGTGCTTCCTTTGTGGCTTGACTTCCACTGCACACAATTCACCATAATAAAATGAACAGCTTCTTACATATTTTGTATGAAAACAAAATATTAATCTTTTCCCAAATCTGGAATTAGGCACTTACTAGATATTTAGGACTTATACACTAATATAAGGGACTGTTTCTTGATTTTGAGAAATTTCTCCTTTTGACCAGGTTTTAATATATAAATTCAGGGAAGATGTAAGTCACTATTTCTGTGTCTTGAAAATCTTCATATTCAGTTTTGTATTTTTATATAAAATTGCAAATATTATTTGCTTATCATCATCAAGCTTTTGATCTAGTTTGTTTCTTATAGAAAAGCCATTTCTTAACAAGAACAAAACATTACTGCATCAGAGCCATGTAATTATGTCTTGAAAATAAAGTTAAAGCAATGATAGCATTTTCCATGTCACCACTGAATGCAGAAGAGAAAAATAAAAAGGCGTAATCATGGTTTTAATGAAATTTTATTTTCTTACATCCAGCATCATGGTTATATAGGTTAATTCAACATACATGTGAACTTGATGGTCTTAAATTTAGAAATTGTTCTAGTGCTAATTTCCCCACAGAGACCTCAGCAGTAAATGCTGTGAAATGTATATTAAAAATAATGCACAAAACATAAAAATAATGCATAAAACAACCTTTAATAACTCCTCACACGTGACTACAGACTTAAAGATCTTTAGTTCTCCTTGCTATGCTACTGGGCTTGCAATACAAATCAACCTAAACCATCTTACTCAAGTGAAGTATGGTTGTAATCTGAAAATGATAATCTATTTCCCCTTTATTCTCTTCTTTCTCTAAACACCCCCAGAAATACTGCTTCCTTGTTTTTCTGGTAGTTTTCAACAGAAAAAGACAGCATCATAAATTCATTTCATACTCACTATTTCTCACATAAACTCATGGAAATAATAATAGCACTGTAGCAATGGCCTGGCTGTTAGACACTCATTCGTATTCCCCTGGTTCTGACATAGCGTTTAACAGAGCTCAGATGTGCACCTGGAGTGTATTGCTCATGTACCACTTTCCACGAATAAGACAACAGCTAAATAAACCCTGCATCCATTTAACTTCTTTCAGCCCTTGTGCATTTATACATAAATTATATCAACTGGGAATTTTGTCGTTCTTGACCAGGAGCTCACACAGCACACCAGATAGCAGACAATTGCAAATAGGGGCATGCAGTTTAGCGCAAGTTCCAGGAAAAGCCTTTTGCTTTCTTACCTCAAGGTATGATATTATAGGCCTTATGCCAGGTCTCTGGACACCTCACTCATTACTGATGCCAACTTCCTTCCTTCTCCCTGCTTTGGGACACTCAGGAAGAAGTTAGGGCTGCAGAGGAGAGTTGGTCACTCACATCAGCACTAGTGCTGCCAACTGTGAGCTGCTGAGGCCGTGAACATTACTAAGTTACTTTACAGACAGGTATGTGAAGAGTTGCTGATGTTCCCTTGCCATGCTGGCTGCTCCAGCATTTCGAAAGAGGCAGGTCTGGACGTGCGTGTGGATGCTTCTCCTCGCTGTTTATGAGCTGAGCAGCTTGCTGTGAAAAGCTGTCGTGTTTCCCCGGGGTGTGTCAAACCAGATTTTCTGGCATGCCGGGCCATGAAACTCATGGTTGTCTAAAAGGAGGGGCTGCTGAGGGGGATACAGGGAAAGCCACATGTATGACTTGTTTCAACTTTAGTTTGAAGAGAAGATAAATGTGAAAAAACCCCACTATTTTATGGAGTTCTGTCCATTGTCTCTGGTTGCAAATAATTGAACCAGTTTCTTTCTATTAGGTAGAAGTGGAGAAAAATGTGAGAATTTAGTTATACTGAAAGGGAGCAAGATTCACTTATGGCTCTGTAGCTGGACCAAGTCATTGGCAGAGATGATTCTTTAAATGATTCTCTCCTCCATATAGATTTAATTTCCTCAGGAAATTCTTAAAGCTATGCAAAGGGAATTGGAAAAAAACCCTTTCTTATTCTGGAAAAGATCTGAATTAGCATCTAAGATAACCTCATTTGTGGGGGTCGGGGGGATGATGCTGCACTTTTGTAACTATGGCACTCAGGGAGGTTGAGGCAGGAAGGTCATAAGTTTAAACTAAGCATGGGCAATTTAGGGACATACTGAAACCAGTCTCAAAAGAAGTGTGTGCATGTGTGTGCGTGTGTGTGCACACACACACACCATATACATACATAGCCAGAAAAAACTAACAGCTGCTTTCAAAGTAGCTTCAAAGTATAGCCAGCCAGAGCTCTTTAGTGGGCTTACTTGCACAAATGCAAATGCTGAAACAACTTTTCATAATGTTGTATACAGGCAAACTCAGCTAGGCATTGATCACAAAACGGACTTGCAAATAACTATGCTTGCTTACATAAATCAGTGCCACTTGGCAGAACAGAGGAGCTGGACCAGAGTGTGGTTGTTGCTTTCTTTGAATTCTTTTTTAATATATCTGTTTTTTTTTTAAATGATTCTGACTGTCAACTGGGATTATTAGACTGAATAATGATATTTTTTATGTCCAAACATATGAATAAAATTACTTTCTCGCTATGTATATTATGGTTATACATGCTTTCTGAAAGTAAATTAACATAGAAATAAATCTGTGATGTCAAGAATATGCATTAACCTGCTTGGGCTTTATAAATATGAAAAAAAATAGCAACTAGGTCCTTGCCTTTCCATGATGGGTTAATATATTGAATCTAGAACCTGATATTTTGCATGTTAGCGTATACAATTATATTTGCTCAATTCAATTTATAATATTTTAAAAAATGGTGCTCTAGGGAATATGATAAAAGGCTGTAGTGTGGTTTCTCCTTTAAGAGGGTTTTATAATCTTGTCTTAGATGTGATTTACTTATTGTTGCTTGGGCTGTGGTCTCAGTTTTACCTCTTCCCAAACTGTCACATGCTTATTTCTAAAGAAGTATGTCTTAGCCTTTTTCCTCTTTCCTTTCTCTTTTTGGCACTCAAGATCCTTAATTACACTCCCCTTTGGGATAAGAGCTCTGGCAAAAGGAACTATCTGGTTGGTTCTACACGACCTGCTCACACATCTCTGAATGTGCAGGTAAGTGGCTCCCTTTGCTTGCTGGCCTTTTCCCACCTGGCTCTGTTCCCTAGGATGAGTCCTACTTACTCCTTCAGGGATTTGCGTCTTCTTTGTGGCAAGACCTACCCCCAGCATTTCTTCCCATCTTTTTTCTGTGTCCTTCTCAACCTTTTTCTCCTCCTTCCAGAACTCTTCATATATTCTGTGACCATCTTTTATGTGCCTGCCGGTATCCTTGCCTAGCTGGAGAGCTCTTGGAAGGCAAGATTTTCTTCTTATTAATCTTTTTACCACCACTGCACAGCATGCTGAGGTAGACATCCAACAGACTTTGCTGACTACACAATCTCTTAGTCACTTGAAAGTGCCTTTGAGACACCTCTGCATCTGTAAATAGTTTTCTAAGACCATTAGTGTATTAATTTCACAGTACTATAATGAAATACATGAGATAATTAACACATAAAGAGAAATGCTTATTTTAGCTCATAATCCTTGAGGTTCCAGTCTAAGATCAGGTTACTCAGTGCTTTGGGGCCCTGGAAAGGGGAGCACAACATGGCAGGAGTATGTGGTAAAGCAAACTGCTTCTATTATGAGCCAGAAGAAAACCAAGTTCTCACTGTCCACTCTGAAGGCAGACACCACAATGACTTAACTTCCTCCCACTAGGCCCCGCCTCCAAAAGATTCTGCTTCATTGCAATAGTGTCAGCCTGGGGACCAGCTCTTTTACACGTGGGCCTTTGGGAGACAGTAGCTATAATTAAATCATAGCATTAAGGCTGGAAGAATCTTGGTAAATACACAAATGTTTAAAATGGTTCTGTCTCCATCATCCAAGACTGTTAATCTCTGTCTATTTTTGCCATGTTATCTTCATCTATGGACAGGCTCTCATGACTTAAGGGACCAAAAGGCACATTCACAAAACCATACTTTTCCCCAGATCAAGGCTTGATGGCACCTTTCATTGTCCTTAGAATAATATCTACAACTTAGTCTGCAAGACTGGGTACAGTCTTGTCCTGGAAACTCCCCAACTACATGTTACACCGTTCTCTGTCCCTTGGATCCTAGGACAAGCCAAGCTCACTTCTACCTCCAGTACATCATATCTGCTTTTTGCCAGCAGGAACACTCTTCCTTCCATTTTCCCAGTGGCAGGTTCCATAGATTTTAGGTGTGAGCCCAAGTGCCACTTTCTCACAGGCAAGTTTCTTAACCATGCACTCTTCAGCATCCCCTACCGTTCTCTCTATGACTGTACCCTGTTTCTTTCCTTCAAACCAGAATCACAAGCAGCAATTTCTGTTTCATTCTCTCTCTTCCTCTCCTTTCACTTGTTTATTATCTTTGTTTTCCCCCATTATGCCCCAAACTCCTTGAGGATGGAAACTATGTCTCTTTTCTTTTCTTGCAATGTCTTCAAGACCTATGACTATATCTGCTACAGAGTAAAACATTTCTTGACCATCATAGATGATTAACTCAAAGCAAACTTGTAAAAGTCTTCCTTATAAATATAGATTCTCATGACAGCCAAGTGAATTACAGTACAGAGCGCAAAAATTAGTATTTCTTTGTATTAAATGTTGGCATGTCTCCAAAATGCATAGTTTAAGCTCCATCCCCTAGTGTGATAATAATAGGAGATCATATTTTTGGAAAAATATTAAATTTAGATGAGATTGTGGGATGGGGACACCCGTGACTGGATTAGTGTCATTATAGCAAGAGGAAGAGAGAAAATGAGGTCTCTCCTTCTGTACATGAACACACACTAAAGAAAAGCTTTTGACGACATGGTGAGAAGATGTTGCCTGAAAACCAGGAACAGAGCTGTCACCAAATCCTGACCAGCCTGGCTCCCTGATGTTGGGAAATCAAGACCTGTTGTTTAAGCTCTTTGGTCTGTGTTATTTTGCCATAGCAACCCAAGATGACTAAGACAGTTATATTGTCTGCACTGATTTCCAGCATTTGGGTCAATCCTTCTTTCTATGATAACTTTGGTAGATAACTTAATGCATCATTTTTTTCTGCTCTCTTCTCTTTCTGTTTCAGGCTTACACATATATTACAGCATCTTTGGTTTATGTTCAGGTGTATTTATACTCCTTCATGCCCCATCTTCTCACAGGCAAATATAACACCTGCAGCCATGCTACCTTGAAGAAAGACTTGAGCTTCAATGTAAAGCTGAATAGTACTTCAAGTGAGGCCTGTTAGTTATACTTTAAAGAGAATGTTTGAAAAGTATTTTAAACTGTGAAGAAGAGATCTCTGTATCTACTAGTTGTAGTGATTTTTCCATCTTTCCAATACATATAATCTGAGAAAGGAACATAAAGTATTGATCTTGAAGCATTAGCAGTAAGAAGATTCTCATGTCCTTCAGTTCTTTTTAAACAAATAAAGCATTACCGTAAATATGCCAGGCAGTATGTGAATAAACTCCATTTGGCAATCCCTGGGCTTTCCTTTCACTTTTTTGTACTCAGCAATGTGGTTGTATTTCACAAGATCATATTTAAATGTCTCTTACCTCTCTTGAGACATTTAAGATTAGGCAAGACAAGGGGTCTAAATGATCTGGTGATTGACTATCTCTCCTTATATCACCTCGGTGCTGTGACTGCTGTCCAGGAACCTACAGAAGCCTCAGTATGACTGTGGTTATGATTTGGACCTTCTGCCCAGCGGCTCATGTATTGGAGGCTTGGTCCCCAGTGCAGTGGTGTTCAGAGGTGGGGTTTGAGGCTGTGAGTGGATCATGAGGGGTGTGATCAGTGGATTAATCTATTTGCAGATACATAATTAAACAGACTATTGGGAGATGGTGGAAACTATCTGATGGAGGAAATAGGTCACTTGGACTGTAGCCTATGAGGGCATATCTTTTCTCCAGCTCTTCCTCTCTCCTTCTTTGCTTCCTGTTTATCATCAGGTGAGCAGCTTTCCCTGCCACATGCTCCTGCCGCCATAGTGTTATGCTTGGCCACAAGCATAAGAGAATGGAGCCAGCTGACCATTCTTGAAACTTCTGAAACTGAGCCAAATGTCTTTCATTAAATTTGTTTATCTCTGGTGTATTTTGTCACAGAGATTGAAAGATGACCAACAAAACCAGTAACAATTCACGTTTAAACATTGATAGCACACACTGGATCCTCCAGGATTTAAGTGTGTGGGAACCAAAGCAGAGTGTAAATGGTCTCTCACTGATTTTAATTTCTATGAAGTCTGCTGAAAATTAAAGTTGATATTGAGGCCAACATAGTAGCTTTAACAGCTCAAGCACTTTAAAGAAACAAAACAAATCAAAGTCAAAAACAAAAAACCCAGTGCATAAAGCATGCACAGTGAACTTAGCTTTACCCTCGTTCTAGATGCCTGAGTACACTATCCATATCAGGTACCTGTACCCAGCGAACTCTGATTGCCGGGGAGTCTCACCGGGGGCCATCTCCCTGAGGAGGATGTGTCTGATGGCTTTGCCTTGTTACACTTCCTGTCCCATTGCTAATTGCTCTATCAGACATTGATTGAAGGCCCTCTGTGTGCCAGGCACCACACAGTTCTGCTGTCCTTGGACTCCCATTTTGGAGTAAGAGTGACAGGTCTGCAGAGCGGGTGGATGTATTTGACTATTTTTTGAGTACATAGACTTTCAACCAGGTATTCAGTTCATCAATTTGCCACCTGACAGTTACATGGGAGGCAAAGTGAGTTCTACACAATCTTCATTGTTCAGATATTGTAATCTGGATAGAAATTGGCTTTTAGATGTTTTATTTAGGGAAATAAGCAAAGTTCAGAATGGTATGAATACTCTTGTTTGTATAACAAAAGGGTACACGAGACATATGGAACATGGCAAACATGCACACCCATACACACATCCACATGTACAGCTGCTGGTAAATGCCTAGATGCTCTGGTGACATTGATTACTTTGGGGAAGAATTGCTAATTGTATTTGTTTTCTAAAGTACTTACATTCTTTGTTAATTGTTCTCTGTACTTATTAATTAGCTTAGATATTGTGTGTTTCTCTCTGATACATCCAGGCTTGCAAAAAGCTGTAGCTCCCTGACCAGCCTGGCTTCCTGATGTTGGGAGCCAGGGAGTAATTGCAATAGTTCTCAGTATATAGCCCTACACTCTATAATGTTTTTAGCCAATGATGAACAGTGTACAGGAGCGGAAAACTCCTATTGTTTAGTGAAGTCATAGCCATCCTAATGTCACAATGCAACACTTTCCTCATATGTTTATGCAGACACTGCTGCACACAGACTCACTCTGCTGTCAGTTGTATCAGAGTGCAGCAAGTACAATTATGTAGAGCATGAGTCCTTGACGGTAATGAGAAATGACGATGTAGCTGGCTTATGTATGTGCTGTACTCTTAGTCATTATTTTAGAGTGTACCCATTTTCCTTATTAAAAATAAAGTTGACTACAACGCATGATCTCTGTTCCTAGAAAACTCAGAGCTTAATGGGAGGAGGAGAAAGGCAGTGAGGAAGTGCTGTGACAGTGGCAGCCTCACTGAACTGTGTTCTCTGAGCACCTTGACTGTGCAGAACAGCCATGTGGTGTGACTGACCTAGCCCATCTAGGTTGGAAGCCACGCACTGTGTGAGGTTTACACAACATGCGATTTCCTAACCACACATTTTCAGCGTGTCTCCCTGCCGGGAATCAACCTATGACTGTATGTTAGGTGATTCTGGTTTTTTCAAAGTTTTCTTCTATAATTGAACAGATAAAGTGAAAGATGAGGGAGTGAAGTCTTACTTTTAACCTCATCATTCTTCAGTATTTAAAAATTCTTTTTTTGAGACAGGGTCTCGATTTGTAGTTCAGATTGGCCCTGAGCTCAGCTTCAAACTCACAGCAGTCCTCCTGTCTCTGCCTCCTAAATGCTAGGATTACAGGCATGAGCCACCACTCCTGGCACTGTGGTACTGATTGCTGGTGGGCATGAGTCACCACACTTGGCATTGTTGTATGTGGTTTCTGGGGATTAAACCCAGGCCCTGCACTTGCAAGGCAGGCACTGGAACCCCTGAGCTAAATTCTGGGCCCAATATCTAAATTTTTACAATAAAAATGAAAATAAATGCAAAAAAGCAGAAACAACAACGTAATCAACTTCTTCACAGCAAAACAACAATCAACTCATTGCTGATCTTATTTTGCTCGTATTTCTTCTCACTGCCCAAAAGTTATTTTGAAGCAGAATCTGGACATCATGGCATTTTCTAGTATTTTGATATGTAAACCATGGCCACAGCCTACCCACATCTAAACAAACCATATTTTACTAATATCTCCAAATATCCACTGCACAAATTTCTCTAATGTGTCGTAATTTTTAATACATTGTTTAAATTTGTTCAACCATGTGCAAGTATTACTTTTTAAAATCATTTCCATTTGGAATGTTTACTAGTAGGGATATAGTTTCCTCCATCTATCCCTTAAATAAATACATTGAGTTTCTAGTATGTGCCAGGCCCTGTTCCAGGTGCTTGGGATGTTTCAGGTAACAAAAAGACAAAAACCCCTGCCTTTATGGAGCTCTTTTCTTCCTCCGAGTACTGACTAAGGAACTCAAGGTCTCATGCATACCAGGCAGGCACTGTCCCTCTGAGCTATATCTCTAGATCCTCTAATTCTTTAATCTTAGCTGAAGAAGATAAAAAAGTCCCATGTGTGTAAAATGTTGATTAGGATCCAATATAACATGTATTATAATATCAGGGGCACAAACTCTTCTCCAAAAATTTAATCTTCACCTAAACAACATAAGAGATTCAAATTGTTCAGATTATTACTGTACCATTTCAAAACCACAGCCTTGCACACTGATAGAATCTTTTGAACAGAGTGTATTTCTTTCTATGAAGAAGATTGCATGGTCAGATTCAGGGTTGAGGAGGCAGAGTCAGTCTGACACCAGGCCCTGGTGGGCACTCTGCAAGCATCCGACTGGAATTTACATGAACTGAGCTATTGGAGATCCAGTAGTGGATTTTGAGCAGTTATCCTCAGACAAACCTTTTCCCCTCTTGTCTCCTCTTTCTTTAGTACTGGGGATCAAATCCAGGGCACTGTGGGTATGTGCTAGACAAGTGGTCTGTCCCTGAGCCACACGCTAGCTCCAGACCATTTTCTTGTCAAAATGTGGAAAAGGGAGCAGATGATGCTCTTTCCTACACAGTGCAGTCTTGCATTGCTTCATGGAGGAGCCACATGCTGCTGGGCAATGCTGTGCAAATGTCACAAGGAGACCTTATACCAACCTAGATTACCTAGATCAGTTGCAAAAAGTGGCCTTGTGATACAGTTAAGAAATAAGTGAACATGAGGTAGACAAGCTTTTGATCAGCAGCACAAGGCAGATGTTTTTGGTGACCAATTTTTTTCAATAAGTAGAAAGAATATATCCTAAACTAATGATAAAGGCATAATAAATCTGTAAACCAGTAACACTATCATTTTCAAATCTTATGTACTGGACATAATTGTGTGTGCTATACTTTTATATGACCAGCAGCTCCATAGGTCTGTTGATACCAGCATCACAAACATGTGAGGAATTCATTACACTATGAACCTGTGACAGTCATGATGTTACTCATGAGAGGAATTTCTACCTCTATTATAATCTGGTGGGACCACCATCAGGTATATAGTACATGGCTCATTGTTGACTGGATCATTGTTATGTGGTTCATGACTGTAATCACTTAGTTTAGAGCAGGACGTGTCCCATCCCTTCAAAGGTGCAGCCATGAAGAACACTTTTGGAACATCTACTTCCAGG
Source organism: Petromus typicus (assembly GCA_004026965.1). Taxonomy (NCBI): domain Eukaryota; kingdom Metazoa; phylum Chordata; class Mammalia; order Rodentia; family Petromuridae; genus Petromus; species Petromus typicus. The sequence continues at coordinate 46,232 of PVIR01011180.1, forward strand.
ATAGCTTTCTCAGTCATGTTACAACACTGGTCCCCCCCTTTTTTTTTTTTTTAAGGTTTTTTGAGACAGGGTCTCGCTTTGTGGTTTAGGCTGGCCCTGAGCTCAGCCTCAAACTCACATCACAGCAATCCTCCTGCCTCTGCCTCCTGAGTGCTGGTATTACAGGCGTGAGCCACCACGCCCGGCACTGTGGTATGTGGTACTGGTTGCTGCTGGGTGTGGGTCTCCACACCCAGTATTGTTATATGGATACCGAGATCGAACCAGGGTCCTTGCGCTTGCAAGACAGGCACCGGAACCACTGAGCTAGATCCCTGGCCCAACACTGGTCCTCTTTTTAAAATGTGAGAGTTATACCTTTATTGTACCAAAGTGATGCCAGTAACTCCACTATCTTCATAATTTCTGAAAGTTGGTACTCTCTCACTCCTGTTTCTAGCAGTTTATATTACTTATCTTATTTCACAAAAATAGGTATAAAATATTTTTGTTTGTCTCTGAATTTGAGATGAGAAAACAGGGTTGACTGTGTTCACTGAACTGATAAATTTCTTTTTTACATTGGAACAATGACCCTTTGATTTCTCTGAAAAAGAAAAGATGATCCTTAGAAACTTTGTGGGTCAGAGCTTGAGTCAGGTCAGAACAATTTTGTTCTTTGTATACAGAATTGAGGCCTTGAGATCCAGTAACTCAGTACAGTGGACAGAAGCCTGGAGCAGAGCTTCTCCCACCTGAGCTTTTCCCTTCTCTAGTCTAAACATCCCTAGTCCCACTGGTCACTTCTTGGAAGGCATACTACTGTCTTTCATTGTTCCAGTCAGTCAAGTGAGTAGAACTCAATCTGTTACCTAATAGTTCAGGGGCAGCTAAACAGTAGCCCTCCAGCTAACTCTGGTCCACTACCCATTTTTTTGTTCAAGGTAAGAATGGTCTTCTAATGGTTTTTGTTGTGCTGCTGTTGTTTGCTTGCAGTACTAGGGACTGAACTCAGGACATTGTGCTCGTGAGACAGGTGTGGTGTCACTGAACTGAATCTCCACCCCAAAATGGTCTTCTAATTTTTACTGTATTTTATTTTATTTTTTACAGACCTGGGAATTGAACTCAGGACCTCACACTTTCCAGGCAGGTCGCAACCCCACTGAGCTACAGCCTTGTCCTTGGTCTTCTAATTTTTAAATGGTTAAAAATATGAGAAGAAGACATTCAGATTTCAGCATTTATAGCACAGTTTTCCTTGGGCACAGTCACCACATTTCCTTACCTACTTTGTATTGCTACTTTTGATTGTAGCAGCAGAGTTGAGTGGTTGCAACAAAAACCTTAAAACTTCAAACTCACGAAATCTTTACACTCTTAATTCTACAGAAAAAGTTTGAAATACCCACAAAAATCAAAGGAGAAAGTAGATCTGTTTGGTATACTCCAAGAATTGAACTAGAACTAACGGGAAAATGGAATAACAAAATGGTCAAAGATATAAGCAGGTTAGTTTCAAGTCAGTATAAAGTAGAATTTTATGTGATCACTGTTTTAAAAATGTGAAACGGTTTATTTTGTTAGATGGCAAGTCCTTGTCCACAGAAATATTTAAGCAAAGCTATATTACTGTTTGGAGGGGGGTGT
>PVIR01011181.1:0-47958 GCA_004026965.1 Petromus typicus
CCAAGGGGGTGGCTGCTGAGGAAGTCTCAGGACTAAATCGGGGTTGTGCTGTTGAGTGAAAACATCACTGCTGAACATCTTTGCCAGCTGTTGCTACATTATTTGTGCTGGGTTCAGCGGTGAAGTCTCCCTTGTACCTACAAATGTCCAGCCTATGCACCATCTGCAGAAGTCAGCCCTAGAAGCCAAGCTAGGGGAGTGGCCCCACTGGAGACTTTGGGGTGTCCTCCGTTTGCTCCGAAGTCTAGCTGACCTCCACTGCAAGGAAATCTGATCCCATGGGCTGATGCTCCAGGCAACCTAGACAAAACCTAGGAAACACCTGGGAAGCCCTTCAATCATCCCAAACATCTGGTACCCAGTTGAACAATAAGGGCCCTGGAGTGACAGTCACATTTATCTTCCAGCTCTTCTCCTAATGAGGGGGACCTTGAGGAAGCTTGATTCGTGCCTCAATTTCCCTACGTAGGACTGCACAATGAACCTGGCACAAAGCTGATGCATGATAAATGTGGCTGCACAAATGACAAGAAATGGGTCAGGGTGGGCCTCCTCAAGCAGACCCTTTGTGAAGAGACACAGCTCAGTGGCTTCCTTCTGCTCTCACTCCATTCCCCACTACATAAAAGAAATTTTCTTTGGAACATGCAGCGTTTTTCTTACTCTCCTTCTGATCAGCAGGGACAAGCCCACAAACCAGTAAACAATTAGGCATTCCTCAGCCTTGGGGGTGCCTCATTGTGGAGCCTGAGGGCAGCAAAGCCCCCCCCACCCACTGACCGGTAGGTTAGTGGGAACCGCTCTACTCCATCCTTCTCGCAGTCTTGCTTCCTCTGATAGATCCCTCACTCTATTCTGTTATCCTTTTGAATGCGGAAGGGTGCCCTCCTCCCCACTTCCCACCCCTCACCACCCCCTCCACCGCCTCTGGTCGCACACACTGGAGTCCAGGCTTGAGCCAACTGTAACCAGCCACGAGGGTCAAGGGGTCCCCAGGGGACTTTAACATAAAAAGAAAAATAACAGCCGACCAAGGCATTTCCCAGGGGCCAAACAACCCCATGTCAAATCCCACACAGATTTCCCCAAAAGTGGAGACGGGTGGGAAGGCTTTCCTTGGGGAGTTTAAGGGGAAAGATAAACAAAAAGGAAACTCAGCGTAGGGAGGAAAGGCTGTGAGCGTGGAGGTCACGCCCAGAGGTCCAGGGTGGGCGGTTACTCGGCTCTCACTAATGCTGAGTTCCTGTGGCCTCTGGATATACGAGTTTCTCTTGTACTTTTAACCACTTGAGTAGAGCTAAGGACACGCAGGAGCTAACCCCAGTGACCACCCGGCTCTGGGAATTCCAGCAGACCCGGCAACACAACACCCACTGTGGCTTGGTCTGGGCGTGGGAGGGGGGGTGGAAGATGGCCTCTGGCCACCCGCTGATCCAGCCCACTACTCACAACTACCGGAGGCTCCCTCTGAGGAGGCCAAGGGTAGCTAACTTAAGTCATCTGGAACTCAGTTAAAATGAAGTTTTAGTAGGACTCTTCATGTGGTATTGTGGTTAAGCAGACATTCCTTTTAAATGAGGTCTGAAGAGGGAGTCCAAGTGAGGCCAGAAAGCTGGCTGTGAGTAACCGTAGGACAGAGCGGGAGCTGGGTGGGGAGGGTATTTTTGGAGAGCACAGTGGCCAAGATGGAAGGGAGTGGGTTCCTGCTCCACGCTGCACACACATCCCGCGGGTGGGGCCAGATCCTTCAACACAGCATCCCAGCAAGACTGGACTTCAGAGGTCGCCGTGGCGCCCCCTTTCCAAAGCAAAGTTTCTTTCACTGCGTTTATTTAAAAACAATACTGCTTATTACAGAAAAACAAAAACAAGTGAAAGAAGAAATGTGAAAATATACATAACTTCATTTCACACCATCACTGTTAACACCATGTTAGATCATTAGAATACTCTCCCAGATTTTAAAAGTATGTTTATGTGTGTATACATGTATATGTACACATATATGTATGCATATAATATATAACATGTACTGTGTATTGCATACACAAATGTATCTTTTCAAATGGGCAGGTTCATTCTATACTACTGTTCCTGCAATTTTTTGTTTTTATAACATTTTCTATTGCTGTACATGTATTATTAATTATATTACTATTTTATTATTATTATTGTATATGTGTGTGGTACCAGGAGTTGAACTCAGACCTTGTACTTGCCAGGCAGACACCATGCCACTGAGCTACATCCCTGGCCCAGTACATATATTTCTTATTATCATAGCCTTATACTTCCCTGCTATTGGAAGCACTAAATTTGTTTCACTCTTCCCCTACTGTTGGACATTTTGCTATTGCCACTGTCCCATGGGTCACAGTGAATGTCTGCAGCAAATCTTTCCATAAACACTTAACCCTTTCAGGGAACAATCTCCCAGAAATTGAATTTCTGAAGCTCAGTGGTTAGGAAAACTCAAGCCAGAGAATGGCCTAAGTGTTACATAAACATGAAAAGATGCTGAGGTGGACAATGGGCCACCCCGGCCAGTAGATTCCAAGTGCAATGCTGTTTCTAATTGTGCAAGATAAGGGAGAGATTGCCATTCTTGTGGGACAGTTGGAAATATTAGGGGAGAAAATGGGGGCCACAGTTCTTGTGAAAAAACTCCAAATTAAAAGTCCTTGCTGGGACTCATCTGCAGGAGTCTCAGGGCTGGAATGTTCTTGGAATGTGTGCTATGTGTATCAGACCCTGTCAGCATGCTTGGACATTGCTTTTCTAGACCTTCTTTCTCTTCTGTAGCCACAGATGAGGTGGGATATAGATGCTTTTGAAGTTCTATAGGAATTTCCAAATCCATTATTAAAGCAACCTCTTCTCACATAACATCTCTACCCTGAGGATATTTGGAGACCGATTCAAAGGCTTAGGAACAGAAGCACAAATTGTTATTTTTTATGGAAAAGCAGGTTGAGCCCCCCCCCCCACACACATCCATCTTGCTAGCACCATTTAAATGGAGTCACCTGTGACTAAATTTGTACTCCTCCCACAAACGAGCTGGTTGGGGAAGAGTTGCTGGGACAGCAAAGGGATTTCTAAAATGGGGTTTGCCTGAGAGTGAAGAGACTGGGTTGAGGCTGGAGACTGTGAAGACTGTGAGACTGTTGCATCCCTATTCTGGTTGCAATTCTTCATCAGTTGAACAGGAGTTACCATCCTTGCCTGCTCCTGCTGCCCATTTTCCTCACTCGTTTAGTGAGATTTCCAGGAACAAAGTTCAGAGCATCCTTCTGTGCTTTTTTCACAGTCTTTTTTGTCTCTGAATTTCATAGCTAAGTATCACTGATAATATACTAATGCCACAGAAAAATACTAACTGAAGCTTTGATCGTAGCTACTGTCAAGACCTTTCCATTTCCCAGAGTTGCTCCTATAGCAACAAACTCTTGTTGATAGGGGACCCTGGTTTGCTAAAGCCTGGAACCTGAGGAACTTCAGGGGCTAGGAATCTCCACCTCTGGAGAATTCTCCCTCTCCTACAGATTTTCCACCAGGCCTTTGGGCAACCAAGGGGCTGCCAAGCTGGCGGATAGATGTCATCCAGCGTGCCACCCTGATTGCACAGCGGTGGCTGCCTCAGGGGAAATGCTGAAAAGGACTCTGAGGCCACTTCCACTCTCAACAAGCAAGACTGCCACGTCTGCCTGAGGCCAGGAACTTGAGGAGAAGGTGACACTACTGCCATTTCTCAGTCACGCTCATCTGGTTACAGGAACTGGTGGATGGGCTCCAGTCTCAGCTTTCTAGTGGGTTCCTAAGCTGCAGGACAAGGATGAAAAAATCAATCTTGCGGAGAAGACGAGTTAGGAGAAGGAAATAACGAGAGCCGTACATACAGGGATGGTCCCTTTCAGAGCCTCGGAGATGTGCGATGGATAATAACAAACGCTTATTAACCTCTCCAAGTATTCTTTTGATGCCAATTGTCACTTTTCTCCTAGATCACTTTTTCCTTTATCTTTGAGCCCCTGTTTTCCAGCAGGATGAATCTTGCTGGATCGTGTATGCGGCAGAAGTTGACACTTCAAAGAGAAACCACTATCTTCTGGAAAGGACAGATTGAGAAGACAGACCCTGGGGACCTGTTGATGTGACTTCTTTATTATTTCCTCCTGAGTGCAGAGCAAAGCAAACTTAAAGTAATTATGAGGAGCAGAAAACCCCAGAAATGTTTTTAGAGCAGGCTTCCTAAAACTGGACATGCAGTATGTCTCTGCTTATAGCAGCGAGGTCTAGAGGGCAGGCCCAGACCTAACATCACAAAGTCAGAGCTCTGATTTAAGCCTCGTTACCTACTGAGGAAGTCATTTGCCCTCTGGGCCTCTGTTTCCCCATGTGACACATGCCCTGCTCACCTCAAAGGGGTGGGGGAACAATCTGATGGAAGGATGGATATGAACATGACTGAAAAGAAGGCTCGAGAATGATATAAATGACAGGCATGATTGTTGTCCTAAGTGGAGTTGACTCTCCGCCATCGTCACTGGAGAGGCTCTTTGGATCATAAGTATTTGACCTCTGAACTTTCACTCAGGACTGGAGCAGCTGTGGGTGGCAAGAATGCCAAGAGGGAGGAAAAATCAGAGTTAGCAAGCATAGGCCTCGCTCTCAGAGTTGGCTAGGCTTCTAGAAGGAAAATACCAGTCTCAAGTAGCTCTTTGTGGTGATGAAGAATACACTTATGTGATTGTTTTCAATGTTTTAGAGTCTGAAATAAGCCTGGAGGGACCCTTATCACCACGGAGAACAAGGGAGTTACTTATTCAATGTAGGCTGCATGCAGCTCTGCTAAGTGGAAACTAGGAGAAATTGTCTAAATGATTCCACACCCTCTTCCTTGTAGTGTACACTCAGATATACATCTATACTAGAATTATTTCATCCGGTCCTTCAGGGAGAGGCCCAATGCATTTGGTGCATCTTTCTTCCTTGGGGAAATATCTGATACATGGAATACCACCCTTGGGCTGGGGATTTTGCTTAGTGACTCCAGCGTCTGCCTTCCAAGTGCAGTGTCCAGAGTTTGATCCCCGGTAACCACATACCACAATAGTAAACATGGTGACTCACGCTCACCACCAATCAGTACCACAGGGCGGGAGTGGTGGCTCACGCCTATAATCCCAGCACTCTGGAGGCAGAAGCAGGAGGATTCCTCTGAGTTCAAGACCAGCCTGGGCTATGTGGTGAGCTCAGGGCCAGCCTGAACTACAAAACAAGACCCTGTCTCAAAAAAAAAGAAAGAAAGAAAAAGAAAAACCACCCTATCTGAGTATATTGTTATCATCATGGCTTCCAGTGTGCTGGGCCTCACTGAATCAACGTCCTTACATAGCCCCTTCTGTGAGGACACTGGACTCAATCATGTGACTGGTTTTGGTCAGTGGGACCTTATTAAGTGGGATGGGGAATAGGCACTTGTAAAGTACAGAATTTACACACCATTTATGGAAGACTGGGCCAATATGCTGGAGAAACTTGGTCAGAAATAGCCAACTCTAAGACCAACCACACAAGTAAGGTTATTTCAGACCCTTCCGTCCCCATCAGCCATGAGATGGTCACAGCCAGTCAAGATCAGCAGAAGAACTGCCCAGCAGAGCTCAACCCAAACTTGCAACTTTAACAATCATGAGAAATTAAATTGTAGTTTTAAGCTACTGAAATTATTCATGTTATGCAATAATAGATCATTGAGATTCCATTTCTTTTTTTAAAAATTGACAGAAATCTTTAGATCAGTAATGGCAAGTATGTTATAGGCCACGAATCAACTTTCTGATTGATAGTGTTTTGCTAAACAGCCTCCTTGAGAAGAATTTGAAGGCTAAATTAATAGCAAAGAAAGCCATGCTTCATTAACAACAAACGTGAACAATCCCAGCTAGAGTGGTGGCGGGCAATGTGAGTGGCATGTGGTTCCCATCCCTGTTCTGAATTTTCCATCAAACAGAAGTCAGTTGATAAGGAAAGTGAAATCATTAAAGCTGAACATGAAGGGGCCAATTGCTAAGAGATTTTTTTTCCCCAATGAGTCAGGTAACATTTCCTGGAAACAGTAATGTGGAAGGTCCTACTCCTGGAGTATCCAAATTGTCTCAACCAGTTTGTACTCATGTCACTGGAAGAAACAACTACCTTCTGAAGAGATCTCCAGGATGGCTGTCTGGGACGTCTAGGGCGATGCACACGTGGGTTTACCAAGGTCATAATTCTGGCCTGTGCTCTCTGGAATAGACTTACACAAGCCACATTCCCGAGATACAAATATAGCAGCAACATAAAATGAGAGGACTTTGCTGAGATCTGACCATTCTTATCTGTTCCCCAGGCTAAATTAGTCATCAGAAATGCTAGGTCTCACGGAGGAAAGGGAATGAGAAGAAAGGAAGTGGGAAGATTCCAAGGGACTATTTCACATGAGGCCATGGAGAAGCCAGATGGAAGCTCGCTGTCTCCAGCACAGGGCCCTCCAGCAGTGGGAAAATCCCTGACCTCAGCCCCCGGCCTCTCTTCTCGGACTGAGACTGGAGGCACGCAGACCACTTGTGGACACTGCTTCTCCCTCTCTTGTCTCCTGAGACCCCACTCCTCCTGGAGCCTGCTTTCCGGGTGCATTAAGACAATGGTTGGGCACTTGCTGCAAGATTTGAGCATAATTAGGATTTTGTGCTCTCAAGTCCCTGACTATCCATTTCCACCTTGATTTACAAGGAATTTTAACCCCTTCAAAGAATTTCCACATAATGTCTTGATTTTGTCCATCCATCCATCTTTTTCTTGTTTATTGTATTTTATCTATTTAATAAATATACACTTCGTGAATGCCAGGGAATACACAGAGAATAAACCATGGGTCCTGTCATGTGAACCTCAAAGGTGGGAAAGAAGGCCCCAGGGATCTTGGTGAGAGATAGTCCTGGAAAGCTTTGGAGAAGTGAGGATAAGTGGAGCAGAGTTTATAAGCAAAAAGAGACAGGTTGTTTTTTTTTTTAAAGAGGAAGGCACAGATTCAGCTCATTGGTTCTGGCACCTGCCTTGTAAGCTCAAGGTCACAAGTTTGATCCCCTGTACAAATAATAATAATAACAAAGAAAGAGAGACAGAAAGAGATGTTAAAGACAGAAACAGGTTTAGTGACTATCTTATAGAGGATCAATGGGGGGGGGAAAAGGATACCAGAATAATAAAAATGAATAACTACTAAGTTTTTATTAGTGTCATCATCGTGATGACTTACAGCCGGCATTTGTTAGCACTTCCGACGTGCCAGACACCATTTATTCTAGGTGCTTTTTAAGGGTTAATTCATTTATCCTCCCAACCCAGTGTCACCATGCCCATATTTCAAGCAAGGAAATGGAGGCACAGAAAGATCAGAAGCTTCTCCCAGGTGACACAGTTACTGAGTGGCAAGGGGCAGGGTAGCTCTGAGGTGTCTGATTCAGCATCCAAGTGGGTGCCTCCCACAAAGATAGGAAACGTAGGAGAAGGTGCACAGAGCCGTTTTAGAAACATGCAACTTGAGATCCGTAGAGTTCCGGGAGGAGTGTGTGTATAGGAGGGAGGCCAAGGACAGCAACTGCGCTCAAACTATCAGTTTCAACGGCCTCAGGAGGCCCATGCATGGTGTACACCACGGGGGGGGGGGTGTCCTGTCAAAGACGGGCCAAGGTCAAGATCTGAGAGAAGGTGCAAAGGTGAGGCAAAGGTGAGGGGGGATCTGGAGAACGAGGAACCAGACAGGTGGAGAAATGAGTGATTAAAGAGCTAATGGGATCATAGAAAGCAAAAGCGAAACAAGGGGCAAAAACTCAGTACCCCATATGCCTGACACCAAGAGAGCAGCCTGAAACCCAGCCACTAAATTCCACCTCCTGCTCCCCTAAGCACCTGAAACCGTGGGGCTGAAACTAGTACAGCGGAATCTCTTGGTAGTTTGTGAAAATGCAGATTCCTAGGACCAAAGTTGACAGAGGCGGGGTCAGGCTCAGGAATGTGAATTTTTAAACAGCGCCCCCCCCAGCTGACTCTGATGCAAGTGGTTCTTGAGTTGTGTTTTGATAAGCACAGCCCTGAAGACGTGAGCTTTCCTTCCCCGCCTGCCCCGAGGTTACCTGTTAAGTGGGATCCGATGAGTGGTCAACTTTTCAGTTCGCATCTTGCTCCAGGGTCTTGCCTTATAGGAGGCAATCATATTGCAATGAAACAATTAGCAAAATGTTCAACGTACCATGCACACATGCAGACTAGGAGGAGGAGAGACAGCCACGCACAGTTATCCCCAAGATAAACACAAGTGTGTAGACCTACATGTCAACTCCAGTTACGAAATGTTCTGAGCCAGCAGGTGTAACTAGAAATCCACTTACGGGTACTCTTCATGTGCAAAGAACATAGGAGTTTTAAGCTCAGCTGGGAAGAATTGGCCAAACCATCCCTGAGAAGGTGACATTTGAGTTGGTCCATGAAGGAGGGGTCAGAGTTCTTATGGCCGAGAAAGGAAAAAGGATTCCAGGCAGAGGAACCCCAGAGATAAGAGTATAAAGCTGATAACTTCAGCATGGCTGGAATAGAGAAAACAAGCGGGGGCGGGTAGAACCAGGTGGAGTTAATAAACTGTGTGGGAAAGCTACACGGGCCGCTCGTTGGAGGGTCTGGACTGCACGCTGAGGGACTGGAGCTGATATGGAAGAAATGGAGAGCCCAGCTGATTTTGCACGCGGGGGTCTCTCTTGTGGTTTTTAGAGAACTCAGATGAAAAGCTGGAAGCCCTTCCCATCAGTCTCCTACAGCGTCCGGCAGACACAGGATCTCTTGCAGAGAGTACTATCCAATGGAAAGGCAGGCTCACAAAAACATTAAGGGGACGTCCTCACCCGCCTTATTCATCCGATCTGGCACCACATAACTTCTGACTTTTCCCCAAAGTCAAAGAAAAACATCTTTCATCAATCTAGGCAATCAAGGCAGCCACTAGTTCCACAGTACAACTAGGAAGGTGGAAGAATTTCATGAAGCTGGAAGAATGATAGGCTAAGTGTATTTGGAGTGAAGGAAATCTACGGCCATAGCACCCTGAACACGCCTGATCTCGTCTAAAGCGAAGGGAAATGTTATAGGGGGTAGGGAGGCTAATGGCAATGGCGTCTTTCACTATAATAACATTTTAAAATGTAGACATTCACCATTATTTTTCCCATATATTTAAAACAACCACAGAAAATGAAATACCGTGTTTTGCAGGGGGCGTCGAGGGAGGAGTGCTATAAATGACCAAGGAGCAACAAAGTAGAAAAAATAAGCAAAGCAGGAAAGAATATAAAAACAGGAAGACAGCAGGCAGCAGTTCCTGAGAGCTCATGGGCAGAGGCCTCCGGGTCGATTCTCTGCGGGCTGTGGGCGTGGAAGAGAAAGCCCGGATGGAGGCCTTTTCTCATAGCCTTGGGCACTGAAACGGGCAGAACGTGGGGTCAATGCCAGAAAGCTGGAAAATGTCCAAAGCTATTTGTATACAGGAGGGCCAAGGGTGGTCGGTCTCCAGGGTGCCCCGTCTGGCCTAGTGGGTGAAATGGGAAACAGAGAAGCTCAATTCAACTCAGAAGTTCCAAAGGGCCGTGTGACCTTGAGAAGGGTCCCCACGTCTCTGGGCCTGTCTCTGTGAGAGATTGACATCCCCCCTGCATGGCTGGCCAAGGGCCACATTCGTCTGTGCACTCTGGTATGAGCCAAGTTCAGGAGGAAAAAGTGAGTTTCTGAAACAATAATTTATACCAAAATACTGTTCTGCCAGCCCAACGGAGAGCCCCCAGTGTGTGACCACTCAGAAAGGTGCCTTTTTCTTCTCGGCAAGTAAAGTCTCAGCGGTGGCTTGGAAGAGGAGGACGAAGTATGGGCGACTGAGTTGGCCGAGCACCCTGAGGAGAGTCTCAAATGGGTTTGAGTGGAACAGCTGACACGGCCTACTTGTCACACCCGGGCCTCCTGCAGTGAATTTATATGGTCTCCCCAGAGACTGGCTGAGCCCCGCCATCCATCCTGTCCTGGCATGTGAAGGTGGTTCTGGCAGATGGCTTTATCTTTGATTTCTTTACCCTATGTCTGTCCCATCCCCTCTTTTCTCACTGTAGCTGGTTCCCTCTTCTTAAGCATTAGCATGGAAATGTTACTGTTTTTACAACTTGTTTACATAAGTCTGAGGGCTCTCAGTCACCACACTGACCATCTTGTTGACCCTGGAGAGGGAGGCTTGGCCCTGTGACTTTCCCGCCCCCAGTCTATTAGAATCAACTCCTATGTGTCACGTGTATGTGGACAGCAGAATCGAGAGGGCACAGAGCCCAACACCAGGGCTCAAATCCGCCACTCGCTGGCTGTGTGGCCTTGGGCGATCATTTGATCTGGAAGTCTTAGCTCCGGCCGCCGTGAGGGGCAAATAATAAAACGCACTTCATTGGTGACGCCTAAACTCACTGAAATATGCCGGCGATTTAGCACAGGATGTGCCCATGCCACACCGCTCTATTGCGGTGATCAGGAAACCTGAGGAGCAGGCACGAAGGCGGGAGGCCTTCGGAACAGCAGCTGCAGAGGGACACACTCGGGTCAGCAGGAGGAGCGCGGCCAGTGCCTGCGGCTGGCCTGGAAGATTTCCCAGACAGGATCCCGAGCGCGGGGCTCTCTGCTGCTCCAACAAGGACAACGGCAGGGACAGCGATGCGGGTCTCCCGGAACAGGCTCTTGCACACAGCTGCAGACCTCCGCAGCCGCCCAGCAGGACTCCGGCTAGCAGCCCGCCCACCTCCGACGCCCCAATGCTATTCCTGCCCCTGCTCCTGTCCCCATGACATTCTGGACAGAGCCCGCCCGCCTCGCTGTCTCTGTGGCCCTGCTCTGGAAACCAGAGGTGTGATTTAGCGGGTGGCAAGTCACAGAGCCTCTTAGGACAGAGGCTATCGCCGCCAGGGCCTCAGCTGCCGAGGACAACTTGTAGCCATCACACGTTCATGGGACCCTGTGTTTACTTTGACTGCTGCGCTGCCATTTGTGGGACAGACCACTATCAGGGAAAGAGGGGGACTTGAAAATGACAGTGCCATGGAGGGGACTGAAGCAGGCTGGAGGGCGTGACCTCCCCACTGCAGACCCCAGAAGGGAAGTTTTGTTGGTTCTTTCTTTCTTTTCTTTTTTAAAAATGGGGAAATTGCACGAGGAAAAAGGCAGAAAGAGAACGATGAAAGCCGGTGGAGCAGAGGCCCAAAGAAACATGGGAAGGGTCGGGGGCCACGAAGAGGCCGGGCTTCGTGTGGACTCGGGTGGGACGCCTTGTGCAGGACACCAGCGGGGAGGGCTGACGGGCCGCAGAGGGGAGCCGGTGCAGGAGGCGCTGGGAGGTGCAGGATTCTCGCCCGTGGGAGCGGGGAGCTCTCCCTGGGATCGGTGGGTTGAGAAAATAGAGTGAGAAAGCCGTGGTGAAGGACTGGAACTGCTATGGCGGGAAGGAGAGGATGCCCGACCCCTCCGGTCTAAACGTGGAGCCCAGGCCTCTGTCATTCCACTCCCCAGAGCAAACAGCAGGAAGGTGGCTCAGAAAAATGTTAGTCACGATCAGCCTTTCCCACCCCACCTTGTGTGCCCTCTCATCTCCCCTCCCTATCGGGTCAAGGGACTGGTCCTATAGGTAGCACAAGAGCAGATGGCCATGTCCAGCCTCTCCTATCTCCAAGTTTAACGCCGAGTCCCTTTCATTTTGGCAAAGTTGCAGCTTGAGCCTGATTCAGTGGTGAGCTTTGATATATCGCCATCTTGTGGTTACAGGGGGTTTCTGCCTGCTTTTGCTCAGGAGTTTAAATTATTATCAACACAGGTAGTACTTGTGCAGAGTCCGCTCTGTATCAGACCCTGCACGGTAAGTGCAATCAGCTCTTAACACTAATAATAAACGTCCACCTGTGTGCTGGGGACCTTCACCTGAGGTGACAGTAACTGTAGCCAATGCATTGCAAGACCAAATATGCTCACTCCCTGGTCTATTTGAGAGTTCATCCAGAGTTCTGGTAAAAGGAGGATAGAACAGTGTAGTCCCAGGCTGCAGAGTTCATTTCTGGCTCAGCAAGCGCGACCTCTTCCAGCTAAGCCTCACACATCAGCGCTCCTCAGCCCTCGCTGCGTCACGCAGTCACCTTCAGGCGTCTACAAACAGCAGCAACAACCAGACCTCGGCCCACAAGATGCCAATTCCATAGTTCAGGGTGATTCAACTGTGTCCTTAAAGCTGTCCAGCGTACAGTCACGATTAAGATCTGCTGTGAAAATTAGGAAGCGTGGGTCACACATCACGCTTTTTATCGCTATTATAACTGGAAGAATTATACACACACACACACACACACACACACACACACACACCCCTCCCCACTCACCACGTGGAGACAGAAGTTGGTGAACAGCTCGGCCCCATCACCTAAGAACTTCATTTGTCTCAGTTACATTACAAACTTCTAGGAGTCTCAGAGGGACTTCAGGGACTCCTAGTCACAAGTAGGTGGCGTACCAGAGTCTTTTGGCATTCTTGGCCAACCTAAGGGAGCACAATTTGAAAGTGGAATTTGAGGACGGGAATTGAGCACAGGAAAACATTCTGATGACCAAAAGAATGTAACATAAAAACTCCACTCCAAGGGGTGGTCTAGCAAAACATGAGCAGCTTGAGAAAAATACAAACTTATTTTCTACTTCAGAATCTAAAATTAGTTGTTGCTATTTCTGGGAATTGATGTTTGGCACCGAGGGGGAGCGCACAATGATTCTGCATCTCTGTGGGAGAATATGAAGGTTGCTCTCTTCCTAACTCACACTGGCGGGAATACGTTGAAGAGGGCCAGGATGGGGTCCAGATGTCTCCCAAGGCTGAGGCACTTTGAGAGCCCGAACTCATTGTAGGCCAGTTTGTTGAGTACTGTGATGTCATCCTGGGTGGGACAACTAAGACTTCACCCACCAATTTCTTGGGGAGCGAGTGGGATTGGGAGGTCCTGGGGCAACAGACCAGGTCTCTCCATCGCAGAAAGGGAGGCAGCTCAGACACTCTGCAGGTCTCACAGAACAGCACAGGCTGGCTAGTTTATAAGGAGCAGAAGAGTATTGGCTCACCACCATGGAGGCTGAGAAATCTAAACTCCCGGGCTGGCCACACCCAAGGCCCTCTCACTGCAGCATGATATGGCAGAAAACATTGTTTTATCAGGAACCTACTCCCAGGATATTAACATTAATCCATTCATGAAGACGGAGCCCTCATCACCTTGTAAAGGCCCCACCTCCTAACACTGTTACAACGCGTGCTTTCTGGGAGACACGATTAAATTGTAGCAGCAGCCAGGGACTGGGGGTTTGAAGGAGGCTGTTATCTGAGAAAACAAGGGGACAAGAACCTGACGTGTTCTCCAAAGTGTATTTTTGTATAGTTTTCTTAGAAGCATGAGAAAAAATAGTGACAGTGCCCCATAAGATGAGGCCAGGGAAACTCAGATGTTGGGGAAGGGAGACAACCAGATCTAGAGGAAGGTGACCTGAGGTGACACTAGACACTCCCCCACTGTGCCAGTGAATCTGGAGTGTCAGCTTGGCTGGATGAAGAGACTCCTAGAGAGGGACTTGGCCTGTGAGGGCTGTAACATCAACAGTGGGTATCCACTCATGAGTTCATAGCTCCATGGGCTCTTAGCAGGTGGGGCCTAGTTGGAGAATTGGGTCATAGGAGTGAGACCCACTGGATCTGGTCCCGGGCCCCTTCCTCTCTAGTACTCTTCTCCTGCTGTTGTTTTGAAGTTGCCATGAGGTGAGCAGCTTTCCCCCATTATGCCTTTCTGCCACCAGGCCCATCGTCATGATGTTTTTCTGCCTTGGAGCCGGAACACTCGGAAACCGTAAACCAAAAGAAACCTTTGCTTCGCATCACCAGATAGATAGAAGCAGGCGACACACACAGAGCCTGCCCACAAACATGAGGACGAACCTGGCAAAGAAAAGGCAGCAGATGTATTTTCAGGTGGTAGAGATGGAATCCAGGGCCTCACAGGTGAATAGGACCGAGTTACATCCCACTGTTCAGAAGATACAAACTGTAAGACCAGAGATACTATTTGGAGAGCCCGAGCAATGTGAACTGGTAGAACAGGTTTTGGAGTCTCAGCTGTGTCGTCTTTTATTTTATACATGAGGAAACTGAGACCCAGAGAGGGGTGAGTGCCACTGCCATTCCATGGCTGGAACCCACTTCTCTTGAGTCCCAACTTGGGCCTTGTTTGTGTATTCGGTTTTCCCAGGTGTCACTTTTAACCCTGACCATTTGATCCTTGGCTGGGGCAAACCTGTGAAAAGCTCTTCGTGGGAAACTGGGGAACTCATCGACCAGTACTCTTTTATTGGGTTTCCCAGTGTCCATTGAAGATAAGTTTTATTATCTTTTTTTTTTTCAGCAGAGTAATTACCAATGTTTGTGTAGACGGGGAGTGGGATCTCTGAGTCACAGCTCTGCTCTTTGTTTGAATTTATTCAGAGAGGGCTGCGTGGGCAAAGGGTATCAAATAGTCTCTATTGAAAGGGGAACTTGAAATGGAGCCACGGGGCCTGGCTGCTGTCTTCAGGCCAAGCGAGTCCCATGGGGCTTCCCAGCCCCTTCACTGAGGAGACATTTATCCACGGCAAAGGAGACCAGGGCCTTGAAGAGGAAAAATAAAGCTGGCAAGTGTGGAAACATCCCAGGAGCCTGATGAAGTGGCCCCTTTGCATAGTGATCCACTACCCCAGAACAGTAAATAGAAGGCAGCCGGGACTCAGCAGCGCTTGGGCTAAATTCTCTTTCTTTACACAGTATTAATGTCTGTGCAGGCGGGGGATTGGGTCCATATTGTTGTTGGTGGTCAGAAAAACACCTCTTTGGAGTCAAATGGCATCTTCTCTCTGAGGCCTCCAGCCACCCAATGGGACGCTGCCTTCAGCAGTGATTTGTGAGCCTCCCAACCGCCATTTTTGGACACATCTTCAAAGTTTTCTGTGGTCAGAGGTCCTGGTCCTGCCCGTGCATCTCCATTCTTCATGGCTAAACCCTGTGTGTTGTGAGGAGTCGGAAGAGCATAGAAACAGGCTCCAGGAGTTGTCCAGACCAGCCTGGGCCTCCTGAGCAGTGTGTTTATAACAACAGGGCCCGCTGTGAGATCTTTGGGCCGCTGTGGTTGGGATCATCACGTCACCCCATACCTGGGCCCCCCAGAAAAGCTTGCAGACACCACATTTGTTTGTCTGGAGAAAGGAAGCCAAAAACACACAAGGGAAGAATTCCCATCCAGGCATCACCGGGGTCAGCCAAACACGGAAACGCTAACCACAAGGCCAAGCCACACTTGAAAAGCAAAACTATTTCCTTCTCCCTTCCGACCTCAGACCTAGTTCAATGTTCTCATTATTCATTTTTTTTCTTATTGCTTTTCTTTTTCATCACTTTTTTTAAAGATGAAAAAGCACTCTCCTCTCATTCACTACCAGGGACCCATTGACCACAGAGCAGCCAAGGGTTCTCAGGGCCACACAAGCTCCTCCTCCTTCTCCGAGCCCCACCCCCGTGGCCACACAACCTCCTCCTTCGAGAGAGGCCCGCCCCCCTGCCTTTGGATTACTCACCCAAACTTCAAATTCAAAAAAAAAAGATTGTTTTTTTTTTTGTGAGGTGGCAGGCTGCATACACACCTGAAATCACTGCACAGCAGTTTGCATTCATTTTTAAAATTCACACACAGTCGGGCCGGGGAGTTAGCTCAGTGGTTCCGGCGCCTGTCTTGCAAGCACAAGGACCCGGGTTCAATCCCCGGTCACCACATACCATACTGGGAGTAGAGACTCATGCCCAGGAGCAACCAATACCACATACCACAGTGCCGGGTGTGGTGGCTCACGCCTGTAATCCCAGCACTCGGGAGGCAGAGGCAGGAGGATTGTGATGTGAGTTTGAGGTTGAGCTCAGGGCCAGCCTGAACCACAAAGAGAGACCTTGTCTCAAAAAACCTAAAAAATAAATAAAATTCACACACAGTCAACCTCACTTCCATTGTTGTGCAAGACACAAAACAATTCCAGCATCCCATATAATTTCCTTCTCTGCTATCTGTGCCTGGAATTCTGCCTTTACCCACCTGCCACATAAAAATGGAGTCACGCAGTACATAAGCTTGTGAGACTTGCTGCTTTCGATGCCCTGTGCACCAAGAGCTTGTCCTTTTCCACTGTTAACATTCCTTTGTAGGGGTGCTCCCCAGTTGGCTTAGCCATTGATCTGTTGAAGAACAGCTCTCTGAAATAGTCATGAAAATGGCACTATAAGCACAAGGAGACAGGTTTTTGTGTTGAGTGTGATTTTTTATTTCTTGATCATAAATACCTGCAGATTTGACTTGTGGTTTAAGTATATGTTTAATTTAATTTTTTAAAAATACAGACTGTTTTCCAGAGTTTTGTCCACTACTGTATATAATGCTCACAAGGCCTGCTTGAGTTCCGGTTACTCTGCATCCTTGTTGGCACTTGGTATCGTCTGAGTTTTTTATATTAGCCATTCTAACTACTACACAATGGTACCATGCTGTGCTTTTAAATTTATATTTCCTTTAGGAGTGATGTTAAACAGTTGGGATATTTCATTCTGTCTGTCTTCTTTGGTGAGGTAAAGGCTCAAGTCTTTTGCCTTTTTTTTTTTTTTTTTTTTTGAGACAGGGTCTCGCTTTGTAGTTCAGGCTGGCCCTGAGCTCAGCCTCAAACTCACATCACAGCAATCCTGCTGCCTCTGCCTCCCGAGTGCTGGGATTACAGGCATGAGTCACCACGCCCAGCACTGTGGTAAGTGGTACTAATTGCTGCTGGGTGTGAGTCCCCATGCCCAGTATTGTACGTGGTTACTAGGGTATCGAACCTGGAACCTTGCGCTTGCAAGACAGGCGCCGGAACCACTGAGCTAACTCCCCAGCCCTCTTTTACCCATTAAAAAAAAAAAAAGGTTATTTGTTTCTTTATTGTTGAATGTTGAGGATTCTTTATATATTGTGGGCACACAAACTTTATCAGATATGTAATCTGTAAATGGTTTCTCCTTGTCTCTGGCTTAACTACTCATTTCTTAATAGTCCTTCACAGATGAAAGTTTTCAATTAAATGAATTATGTAATCTATCTTTTTTTTTTTTTTTTGAGAAAGGGTCTCTGTGGTGCAGGCTGGCCCTGAGCTCAGCCTCCAACTCACATCACAACAATCCTCCTGCCTCTGCCTCCCCAGTGCTGGGATTACAGGCGTGAGCCACCACACCCGGCACTGTGGTATGTGGTACTGGTTGCTGCTGGGTGTGAGTCTCCACACCTAGTTTTGTTTGTGGTTACTGGGTGATTGAACTGGGTCCTTGCACTTGCAAGACAGATGCCGGAACCACTGAGCTAAATCTCCGGCCCTCATTTTTTAAAGATCTTTTTATGATGCAAGAGCATAGTGATTTCCTCTTATTACTTTAATATAGTAATATTAATGTAGTTTCACATTTAGGTCTCTGATTTGTTTAATTTTTTTCAGTTAATTTTTGTATATGATCTAGATGAGGAACGTAGTTCAGACTGTATATATATAGTTCAGACTATATATATATTATATATATATATATATATATATATATATATATATATATTTTTTTTTTTTTTGGCAGTGCTAGGGATCGAACTCAGGCCCTTGTGCTTGTAAGGAAGGCATGGTGCCACTGAGCTAAATCCCTGGCCCACAATGAGCTATAATTTTATGACTTATACTTTATTTAATTAAAAATTCTCTAAAACTGGCCCTAAATTACTAGAACTGTTCACTGAACTGTGTTGGGCTGAGTGAAGTAAAGGATTTGTTTTAAAATATTTTAGAGAAGAAAGAAGAAGAGCAAGAAGAAGAGAAGAAGGAGAAAGAGGAAGAAAAAGAAGAGGATGAGGGAGAAGAAAAAGAGAAGGGGAAAAAAATCAATGAAATAAATTGGCAAAGTTGAGACTTCTGCATCTGGGAAATATATGATGAGTTCACCTGAACTCTCTACTTTTTCACTTGCCCCAAATATTTTCAGAATGTAAATTTTAAAAAATAGTTCCCCAGTGTCCTTTTCTACACCATTACTTTGCTTTACTTTTTTTTTTTTTTTTTTTTTTGAGACAGAGTCTTGCTTGTAGTTCAGACTGGTCATGAGCTCACTATGTAGCCCAGGCAAACTTCAAACTCACACCAGTCTTCCTGCCTCTGCCTCCCAAGTGGTGGGATTACTGGTGTGAGCCACCACGCTATGGTTTTGTTGTATGTGGTTACCGGGATTGAACCCAGGCCCTTGTGCTTGCAAGACAGGCGCTGGAACCATTGAGCTAAACCCCGGCCCATACTTTGCTTTATTTTTATATGTGCCTGCCTCTTCCCAGGAAGTACCTAAGTCATGTTTGCTGTTCTGTCTCCACAATTAAATCAGGTCCTGCCACAGAACAAGCATTCATTTACTCGTGGTACCTAATAAGACTTCTCAAACAGATGATCTGTTGAAATTGATATTTTTATTTTCGATATTATTTTAAAGACCTTGGTACAGCTCCACTATTTGTTGCAAAGGAGTCCTGACTCCCCACACAGGTGTCCTGCCTCTTGTCTCCTTAGATGGATGGCAAGATTTAGTGCCTTCATCCCCTCCTGCACTTCTTCAGTCATCACATGACCCCCTGTCTGGTCACCTGCTCATGTACAAAGGCTGCAAAGCCCAACAGTTTCATTTGACCTCCTGTTAAGTTCCCTGAGAGGCTGTTAATTTCCAGAAACTTGTGCTTTTATGGACTCCATATCCTCAAACTGCTGTGCGGCCATATAAAACAAAGAACAGATGTTGCAGTCCATAAATCTATAGCTTCCAGCTGCTAATCAGTTCTCAATATCCAGAGCCAGCTTTTCCATTTTGTGAAGAGACTGTACAACCCAGAAAACAACAAGGTTTTGGTTTCAAGCTTAGCTCTGTTAAAGTATTAGCATAGCTGAGATTTCTCCTGTGATAGTTTGTGGATTTAAAAGCAACCTAATCTACTTGTCTGTTTCATTTAGATTCTTCTCTCAGTTGTGGGTCTGTGGTATTAGAAGAATAATTTTTGGAGAAGGAAAATGTTCGTGTTCATTACAGTCTCTGTCTATTCTCCGCTGCAGTCTGACAACTTCAGATGACCGATTAGTGACTCAATTGTGCAATGGAATTCATCCAGGAATTTGTTCACAGGACTGGTTCAACCAAGCATCCTTCTTACTATTCAGGATAAGAGCAGCACATTCATTGCAGAAAAAAAAAAAAATCCCGGCAGCCTAGGGAGCCTTTTGCATGCTGACTTCTGATGGCTGCCTCCTGGCCCTTGGCTTCCACTCCATTATCCAAGGTCCCTCAACCTCTTTCCCATGAGCACCCTCTCCTTCCCAGAATCCTCTGGGGTACTGTGCTCAGGAATCCCCTTCCCAGACTTTATCACACTTTTTCATACACATGACCGGATCTACAGAGACTCAAAGTGTATTCCAGAGCCAGAGCTTCCAGACGTACAGAAGTTGCCAAGCAAGGTTGAATTATAAGGACCTTGGTGTCTCTGTGCAGGGTCAGAGTGTCTGCTGGGCTAATTGGAAACATGAAGTCCGTGTTTCTGTGTACACTATTTTAAGGGGGGAGGAAAATAAGTTCTTTATTCTATATACACTCAAGAAATATTTCCCAAGCTCCTGGCATAGGCCAGAACCCGCAAGATATGTTGAGATACATTGTCCTGTTCCTGGCTCCCATCCAGGTGAGGAAATGGAGCAGAAGCAATTGATCATAACACAGAGTGACGCGCTTGCTAGATAAGTCTTCCCCATCTTTCTCATTTGGAATTAGATTATATCTGAGAGTTTTGGTGATAATACATTTTAAGGGGTCCATTTTTAAATGTTAGGGTGCTGGTGTGCTCTCCGTACGTATCCTTTAATGCTTACAAGAATACTGACACTGTATGCACGAGCATCGTCATTTTAAAGACGAGGGAACCGAAGTGTAAAGGGCGGGGACAGGCCTCTCAGTTAGGCAAATGGCAAGAATGGAATTAAACTAGGTCTAATCCCCAAACAGACTGAACCGCAGCCAGACCGTGATATTTTATATAGACTATATTTCATTTTGAACACTAGAGGGCGCAGAGGGGGGCGAAATAGTGGGAGAAAGGAGCTCTGGGATCCATCCACAGTCACACCAAATTGGCTTTGCCCCGCGCGTCTATGAAGGAGGGGTACGTTTTAGCTTCTTGTAGAGGAGGCTCGTCTGAACCTCCTTACCTCTCCAGTGACGGATGAGGACAGCGATCACAGGATGCAGCTCTCATTGAAGCACTCCAGCCTACTGCTTTCTTTACCTAAAGTATTGCTCAGGAACGTTTGTACAATACAGTTGAATGTCCGTGTACAGACACAAGGCACACGTGTACTTTGTTTATTCCTCTCATCATTTTATTTTGTTTGTTTGTTTTTTGAGACAAGGTCTTGCTTTATAGTTCAGGCTGGCCCTGAGCTCAGCCTCCAACTCACATCACAGCAATCCTCCTGCCTCTGCCTCCGGAGTGCTGGGATTACAGGCGTGAGCCACCACGCCCGGCACTGTAGTATGTGGTACTGGTTGCTGCTGGGCGTGAGTCTCCACACCCAGTATTGTATGTGGTTAACCCGGGCCCTTGTGCTTGGTGAGACAGGCGCCGGAACCACTGAGCTAAATCCCAGGTCCTATTCCGCTCATCTCACAGCTGATTTCAAATCAGAGTGGAAGTCAGCTGCTTAGCCAGACGCTGACCCAAGGGAAAGCAGCCAGTTCACCCACGGGTTTTATCCACACTCTAGCTGTGCCTCCAAATCCCAGAGAGCTGAGTAGCTGGTATGCCGCACTTCACCCCAGCTGACCGAGCCACGGAGGGCAGGGGCTGAGGCAGGAGGGTCTAGCACTAAGGCTGCAAGCTTCAGGGTTGTTTACAAGACTATTCCAGGGCTGGGAATAGGTGAATGTTCCCTATTCTCCAATCCTTTGCTCCCCAGATCTGTGCTGTTGACTTCTGAGTAGTTTTCCTACAATTCACCACCACCAAGTAGGTACCTGAGAATTACTAGAGAAAGCTACTTTGTGTTTGAGGGGAAAGTATTTTAAAATCATCGATGAACAATGCGTTTTCCAAGCACCTTTGCTCATATGTTTCAGACCTGTGTGACAGAAACCAGACGGTTGTGTTCAACCCAGCCCCACCCTGAAACATTGCACAGCAAGGGAGACACACACCCAGTCACGCCCGGACGCAGACTCTGCTAGCTGGCGTGTCGCCCTGCGCTCCCACAGGATGTGGGTCCACCCAGGAAGCTGCAGTCTTCCAGGAAGAGGCACAGCAGAGCAGGGGCCATGAGGCAGGTCAGCCTCTTTCCAAGAGGCAGCTGGCTATTTTAAGTATTGAAGTTATGTGACCAGAGCTCTATTTAATAAATGGCATGATGGGGAAGAGGTTAGAGAGGGTGGCTGGAGAGAAGCAGACCTTGAGAAGTATGTATGGAATAAATTAAGGATGGGGAGAGGGAGAAAGCAGGTAAGAAACGACTCAGAGCTCACACTAGCAACTCCTCATTCTTTTTGGAGTGTGGGTCTTGGGGACAGAGAAGACACCACTATGGCCGCCTCACATTCTGTGAGCACTTCTAGTATCGACAAGCCTACTTCTAACAAATCATAGGAATTAATAGTATCTACCCTGCATGGGAGAGGAACCCAGCGCCAGGAGGCTGAGTCGTCCATCAACAGTCCTTGGGATCTGAACCCAAGTGGTCAAACTCTAAAATCTGCATCTATCCCATGGTCCATGTCCTCCCTTCTGGTCTGGGTGAGTCGGCAAGTGGGGACACCACTGCCCGAGGCAGGAAGTCAGACAGAGGAGCAGGTGGACACGTGTGGTGACAGTGTGGGCAGACAGGGTGGTGTTGGACCGTGTGCACAGCGTGGCTGTTCTGCCAGCGCCTCACGGGAGATGTCCAGTGGGCTCCGTGTTCCAAGGCAGAGAGGGAGCTGGTTTTCATTTAAAAGAATGAAACATCTGTAAAAATCCTGTTGGCTGAGTTTCCCAGTCAAGCTATCCAAGAAAGTTCTCTATGCTAACAAACAGGAAGACTATGTCCCAGTGGAAGGTTTGGCTGGAGCTTTAGAAAAGGCAGGTGCATCGGCAAAATGCCCAGGCCTCTGGAACACAGCGGGTACCTCATGGAGACACCTACAAAGGACACCAGGCCTTGAAGAAGGATGGCGGGATGCATGTTCCTGAGGCTCCCTCCCTCTACACTGCTGTGGACCAGAGAGTCTCAATGCTGCCCGCCCAGCTGAGAACCCTCCGTCCAGAAGCAGGTGAGTCAGAGCATCTTGGGGTGGCCTCTCAAGGAGACTCCAGCATGAAGCAAGGGTGGAAACCCACAGCCGAAGGAGGAAGGTTTGTCTTGGGAGGTGACCAGAGAGCCAGACAAGGAATCACTGACACGTTTTTTCATTCAGAAAGCACTCACACATCCATGACATTATTTAAGGAATATTGTCTTGCTGCAGGTCAGATGGGGAAAACAAAGAGAAATGACTTTCTCAGAGTCAACCATTGTTTACTGAAAAAGCCACCACTGGAGCTTGATTAGATCTGCCGATTGGGGGCTCAGGGCTCCTTCATCACACCATCCAGGTCAGTTCCTCTGAGGGAAGGCCACGCCCCTCTGGATTCACACAAGAAGTGAGAAAGTAGGTATTTAAAAAGTAATTGTGATTCATGTGTTCGTAAAAAAAGAGTGAAACATGAAAGGAGTGAAATAGCACGGGACCATACCGAGAAGAGCTGTGGAATCCCAGATGGACAACCTAGCAGTCACTGTTTAGCATTTTAAGGAGTTGGTTACCCACATGCAATCTGTTTTTGGGGGTACAAAAAAGAGATACCTTAACTTTTCTCGGCTGATTATTGGGAGAATTAAGTGAGGTGGTAGATGGAAAGCTTTTAGCTGAATGCTCTTGTCTGATGCTTCTTTAAAATTCTAATACTTAACAAATACCAAGGGCACAAGCCAACCCTGGAATCTAGGCCAGTGCTCTTTCTTCTACGGCAAGAGTGGGTTTTTGTTTTGTTTCCCTTTTTTTGTTTTGCTTTTGCAGTACTGGGAATTGAATGCAGGATGTTTGCATGGACCTGCATCGCCAGCCCTTTTAAAATATCTTGATTTTGAGGCAGGGTTTCTTTAAGTTGCTAAGCTGTCCACTAATTTAAAGTTCTCCTGCCTCAGCCTCCCAGAGCGCTAGAACGATAGGTATACATTACCACTCGTGGCTCCAAGGCACTTTGTTTTCTTTTTTTGAGAGAGAGGGTCTCATTTTGTAGTTCAGGCTGGCCCTGCACTTACGATGTAGCCCAGGCAAGCCTCAAACTCACAGCAATCCTCCTGCCTCTGCCTCCCGAGGGCTGGGATTAGGCAGTTTCAGATGATAATGGAATTAGCTCAAGTGAGAAGGCAAAGGAAACCTAATTTAGGATACTTAGGGAGCTCGGTGGCATTCCAGACTCCGATGTCCTGACACAACACTTCCCAGGGATACAAGGAGGCTTAGGGAGGTTGCTGTGTTCCCAGGATCACAAAACAGAGACGCGAGTCAATCCGGCAGACCACAAGCCCTACAGCCACGGTCCCCACAGGCACTTCTCACGCTAGCGTTCACCGCCATCACCCGGAGGGCCGCCCTCTCAGAGCATTTGGTTCAGTAGGCCCAGGGTGCTGGGAGAACCTGCACTTTACCAAGTTCTCAGGAGAGGTCAGGGCTTTAAGCCCAACCCCCGATCTAGAGAAACTCCAGTCTGCTCCAGGAAGACACGCTGTGATAAGAAGTCCCTCAGGCTGCCAGTAACCCATAAAGAGACCCTGTGGGGTACACTGAGCTCTCGCGTGCGTGCTGAACTCCTTAGGGCCTCATGACACACCCGCAGCCTCGTTAGATGTGCACAGACCCCACAATTTCAGCTTCTAAACAACCCCGTGGAGATGTCCTCTTGGTATGGGTGAAAGATCTGGGCTGTATCCAAAAAAATATAATATATTATTTTAGTAATTTTTAATAACTGTTTTCTTGTTATCATCTCTAATAAAAGGGACAGAAGAGCTCAGTGATTTCGTGTTTTCTCCTTCCTCATAAGAACGTCCAGTGCCTCGAAGAGGCCCTTTGCGAATGTCCCCATTAATCCTCCAGCTCTGGGACTGGAGAGCCCCGTGTCCAATCAGCTTTCACGTCCTCTGCGTAAGCAAATGGGGCGGGGCTCGCAAACGGGGCGGTGCTCAGGCCCGGTTCCTTCCTCGTGTCTGGCTGGGTTACTTCACAGACCGCAGAGATCCTGGAAGGTGTATAATCGCCAGCCCAGCTGCTGCCAACAAACTACTCTTACTGCTCAAATTTTATATTAAGAATATTAAGTAACACATAGATTGAGTTATATTGTTTAATCGTTCTTCCTTGTTCCTTCTTTTTTCCTATGAGTGGCGTGAAAGCCACTTCTGAGCGTTGCGGACCTGCCGGTGTGTCTCGCCGGTGCGGGGGCGTGGGGAGACCCGGCCGGCTTCGGCGCGTGGGATCCGAGGCCCGCGGGATTGCAGCGGTCGCAGACACGGACACCGTGAGGTCCAAGACGCCTCCGCGGGCGCCATGTCAGCCGCCACAGCCGTGGTGGTGTCCCGCTTCCTCGTCACCCGAGGTAACGGGAGGCGGCTGGGCGCTCGTCCCTTCCTCAGGGGTCCCGGCCCGGGCGCTCGCGTCCTCGCGCCTCCTCCGTCCTGGTCTTGTCACTCCCGTCACAGGTCACTAGGTGCAGCTAGTTCGTAGGCCCCGGTTGTCGTCTTTTCCATCCCTTGTCGTCTGCCGAGGTCTCGGGAAGTCAGGTTTGGGCTCGGGCTGCTCGCACGGGACTTTGTGACTTCTCTTTACCCGCGGGCTGTGCAGTTTCGGCAAGATCCCGAGGCCCTGAGGTCTGAGCTCGGGCTTCAGAGTCTTGCTGCTTTCGGTTTGAACTAGAGTAAATTTGAATAGAATTTAACGAAGTGACAGTTTTAATGCATATTCAAATTGAAATTGAGGTTTGCAGAAGGTATTGTCTTTTAGAGGGGAGAAGATGAGAACTTTTAAAAGTAACGATAGCCTTACTATTAAACAGTTCTTAATTATCACCCTATGGTACCCTTTGCAAACAGAAATTGGCAGAGGGTCTTCTGTTGAGTTGGTCCAAAGCAGACTTTTTCAGAGCTGCCACTCGTTCACGCCTACTTCCAAGATCTACTCGGGACAGGACTACTGTAGTTTTACATTTTGCAAAGTGATATATTTAGTTCAAAGATGATAAAATTGCAAAGTGTTAAGGATTAGCTGATGTAATTCTGCTTTTTTTTTTTTTTTTGACCTTTCACCCCCTCTGTAAAGTAGTGGTAACTTATGTTTACGTAAGTAAATTGCATTTTAAATATCTTGCTTGAGAACACGGAGAGCAGGTATTGAATAAATGAAATTTGAAAAGAAGGTGGCATGGCTTCGAATGGATAAGAGTCATTATCTGCAATGTCTTCCCTGTGACCCTGATTCCGCTGGAGCCAGAACCTTCACTGAAAGCCTCAGTTTCCCCTCTGGGTGCTTTTGTTCTGTTGATCCTAAAGGAGGGCTGCTGTGCCCTCTCCCCAGGGAAAGGTGGGAAAGACACCTTTTACTAGAGGTCGGGATGAGGTGTACACGGTGAGGAAGGAGTCTCTAGTAAAAGCCTCAAGTGTGCCTTTTTAAATAAGCAGATGCTTTGTTAAGAAATAGCAACTATAATTGCATCTCTTAACAGTGAAAACACTAAGACCCCGTTCCCTGAAGTTTCTACTGCTGGAGTTGAGATATACTAAGTATTGTAAAATTTTTAACATTTCAAATCATCACAGATGCAGTGAAGGAAAAGAAGAAGAAATCCCAGAGTTAGGGATGTCATTTCCGTTAGGATGTGGTTCTCAAGACAACGATGTGTAAGGCCAAATCCGAGAGGGTGGAGGAGTTGTGTGTTCACCGAGGGAAGAGTGGACAAGTGCAGAACCAAGAGTCCCCATCAGGTGGCCTTGGCCTTGGTTGATCTAGACTGTTCTGGCTTGGGTGGCAGTAGAGACAGCGATTCCGTAGATTTGATAGGTTGGGTGCCAGGGAGGGTTAATAAGGGATCTTTCTGCCCTTCGGTTTGAGCAACTGTATAGGTGGGAGGGTCGTTGCTGGAGACTGAACAAACAATGTGCTCTCAGTAGGAAACAGGCAACCGGAGGTCACTTGGGGTTATTATACCAGTTGGCTGTGTGAGATTTGCCGATGAGAGTCTGAAACCGAGAACAGATGACAGAGTTGATCACCCAAGAATTTCCTGAACCTCCCAAGTCAAATCTTGAAGAGCAGGGGCAGATTCCTTGTGCCCAGGGGCTTTTATCCAGTGGTGGTGGTGCTGACATAATTTGAGAGGCCTTGATCTGTTGAGGATCGTTGGTAACTAGCGGTAAAGCGCTGGGAGTATAGTTAAAAGAGCGAATAGAGAGGGGGAGGACAGAGCCCAGGGAATTCTAACCCAGTCTCAGGGCTTTATAGAAAGAGACCCAGCTAGCGCAGCTGGAAACGTGTCAGAGAGGAGTGGCAGGAAAGCCGTGAGAAGAGGGTGTTTTCCATGCAGACTGGGTCAGTGAACCGGGTAGAAGCTGCTGGGAAGCAGAACTTGGCAGCATGGAGGGCTCCGGTGCCCTCGACGAGCACTGCCTGGGTGGGAGAAGCTGCGTGGAGTGGGGTGATGAATGCAGGCCCAGCTGGCTCAGTTTTTTCCAGGACGTCTAGTCACCTTTAGGAAGGGCGCGTAGACAGCAGATATTAGGAGATGATGAAGTCAAGCCAGGATTGCTTGTAGAGATGGAGGACTTGAAGAGACGGGGGAGAGAAAAGCGACATCAGAAAGAATAAAGTCCCTGAGCTGACGAGGGGAAATGGAGGTTTCATCATTACAGAGCAGACCCCACAATGATGGGGAGCTCCCTTTTTCTTTTTCCTTTTTTTATTTTTGGCACTGGGGATCAAACTCAGGACCTTGTGCTTGTGAGGCAAGTGGCAGCACCACCAGCCCACATCACCCCCATGCTACATCCCCTGGCCCTTCCTTCCTTCCTTTCTTCTCTCTCTCTCTCTCTTTCTCTGTCCCTCCCTTCCCCTCACTACTTCCTTCCTTCCTTCTTTTCTTCCCTTCTATGCTGGGGATGGAACCCAAGGCCTTTGCACTGAGGCCCCAGCCATTGTTAGAGTTTTTGGTCTCCCTTAGTTCCCCAGGCTTGGCTCAAACTTGCAGTCCTCCTGCCTCAGGTTGGGATCACAGGTGTGCTGCACCACCACACCTGCTAAAAAGGGACTCCTGCTGTTGCTAAATGCATGGCAGGCACTTGGAGTTTGTGGATTCCCTGGGAAGAAGATAAAGAAGTTCCTATGTGGTTATTCCCTCAGCGTGGGTGAGGAAGACACAGGCCCACTATGCTTAAGAAAAGCTGGAAGAAGCTGGGTATGGTGGTACGTCTGTAATCCTAGGAATCCCAGCATTTAGAAGGCTGAGGCAGTCCCCAGTGGCAATCCCCAGTACCACAACCAAGTCTGAGTTCTAAAAACAGCTGTTTTTAAATATACATTTCTGGGCCAGGGACTTAGCTCAGAGGTTCATGTGCCTGCCTCACAAGTGCAAAGTCCGTAGTTCAATCCTGGGTGACGACATACAACAATGCTGGGCCTGGTGACTCACATTGATTAACAATCTGTATCACATACCACAATGCTGGTGTGTGTGGTGGCTCACACCTGTAATTCTAGCACTCAGGAGGCAGAGACAGGAGGATTGCTGTGAGTTCAAGGCTTTGCTGGGCTACATGGTGAGCTCAGGGCCAGCCTGAACTACAAAGTGAAACCTTGTCTCCAAAAAATAAAAAATAAAATAAAATGCACAATTCTAACACAGGACCTTTATAGACTCTTCTGAGGATCAGTAAATCCAAAGGAGATGGGAAGAGAGGAGACCACAGTCATGTCTGTGGGACCCTACGGCACCATCTGTTTAATTTAAGAAAGGATAAACATTATTTAGGTTGCAGGCATTTTTACAAAGACAAATTCTTTTTTTTTTTTTTTTTAGGATTTTTGAGACAGGGTCTCGCTTTTTGTCGTTCAGGCTGGCCCTGAGCTCAGCCTCCAACTCACATCACAGCAATCCTCCTGCCTCTGCCTCCCGAGTGCTGGGATTACAGGCGTGAGCCACCACGCCTGGCACTGTGGTATGTGGTACTGGTTGCTGCTGGGTGTGGGTCTCCACACCCAGTATTGTTATGTGCTTACCGGGAATCGAACCCGGGTCCTTGCGCTTGCAAGACAGGCGCCGGAACCACTGAGCTAACTCCCTGGCCACCAAAGACAAATTCTTTAAAGCCCTAACAATTGTTTACTGACAGAAGTCATAATGCATGCATGGATCAGTGCAAAAATGAATTTCATGAAAACTAAATAGAGACACTGTCCACTTAAATTAACTGAAGGGAGTTATTGTACACTGCTTTAAGAATTTTAGGTGACTTAAATATTTAGGAGAACATCATGTACATAGCCATCAGTGAAACCATGCAGCAGCAGGCAGAATTTTGGCTAAGCTGTGCCTAGATATTTATTACATATATGTACAACAGAATACTTGGGTTTTAGATAAGTAGACGTAAACATTTTTAGGAAGGGGCTACTATGCTATCAGGTATTCTTAGATCATTTTAATACTGGTTTAAAATTCCTTCAAGCTAATTAATTTTACATATGAACAGGTTGCAGCATTTTCTAATTTAACCTAGTAAGTAAATGAGGGAATCTAACAAAGCCAAATATTTGAACTACTTAGCTTTAAGGAAATAAGTACAGATGGCCAGTAATACATGGAGAGGCCTTGAGATAACATGGATAAATACATGGAGAAGTGCTTGACACCACTGGCCTTTTAGAGAAATGCTAATTAAAACAAGGCTCAGATTCCAACTTATCCCAGAAAGAATGACCATCATCAAGAAATCAATAAGCCCGGCCAAGCTGAAGGAAAAGTATGAAAAGGACATTCCTACCTACCGAGCTAAAGGAAAACCCGATGCTGCAAAAAAGGAACTTGTCAAGGCTGAAAAAAGCAAGAAAAAGAAGGAAGAGGAGAAGGATAAGGAAGATGAAGAGGATGAGGAGGAGGAGGATGAAGAGGATGAAGATGAAGATGATGATGACGAATAAGCTGGTTCTAGCACAGTTTTTTTTTCTTGTCTATAAAGCATTTAATCCCCCTGTACACAACTCACTCCTTTTAAAGAAAAAAATTGAAATGTAAGGCTGTGTAAGATTTGTTTTTAAACTGTACAGTGTCTTTTTTTGTATAGTTAACACACTACCAAATGTGTCTTTAAATAGCCCTGTCCTGGTGGTATTTTCAATAGCCACTAACCTTGTCTGGTGCAGAATGGGGGTTGTAAATTGGCATGGAAATTTAAAGCAGGTTCTTATTGGTGCACAGCACAAATTAGTTATATATGGGGGCAGTAGTTTTTTATTTTTGAGACAGGGTCTCGCTTTGTAGTTCAGGCTGGCCCTGAGCTCAGCCTCCAACTCACATTACAGCAATCCTCCTGCCTCTGCCTCCCGAGTGCTGGGATTACAGGCGTGAGCCACCACGCCCAGCACTGTGGTATGTGGTACTGATTCCTGCTGGGGTGAGTCTCCACGCCCAGTATTGTTATGTGGTTACCAGGGATCTGGGATTGAACCTGGGCCTTTGCGCTTACAAGACAAGTGCCAGAACCACTGAGCTATATCCCCGGCCCAAGGGGACAGTAGTTTTTTCATCTTCAGTTGTCTTTGATGTAGCTTATATGAAGTGTTGTTCTGTTAACTGAATATCATTCTAATTGCAAAAAAAAGTTGCAGCTGTTTTGTTGACATTCTGAATGCTTCTAAATAAATACAGTTTTTTTTATTAAAAAAGAAATCAATAAGCTTGGGATTTAGCTCAGTGGCACCACCCCTGCCTTGCAAGGACAAAATCTTGAGTCTGGTCACTGGTCCTGGGGTGGGGGAGGGTCAAATATATAATAACAAATGTTAGAGATTCTGCGGGGAGAATGGAACCCTTCAACACTGCTGCTGGGAATGTAAACCAGTACAACTTCTGTGGAAATCAGTATGGACATTCTTCAAAAACTAAAACTAGAAACTCAGCGAGTTTAAGGACCAGCCAGCCCAAGGCTCCCTGGGCTCCTGCTGCAGCTGCTTCTTCCCCTGCTGCAGCTGCTTAGTTATTCCCCTCCTAGGTATCTTCCTAAAAGAAGTTTAAGACATCATACTACAATGATCAATGCACACCCACATTTATAGCAGCAGAATTCATAATAGGTAAATCTTAGAAGTGGCCAATATGTCCATCAACAGATGAACAGATAAAGAAAATGTGGTATTTCTACACATATGAATATTACCGTGGTATAAAGAAAGATAAACTTGAGTCATTTGTAGGAAAATAGAGGTACATGGAGACCGTAATTTTAGAAGAGATAAACACACAAGTTTCAGTATTGCATTGTTTCTCTTATATGAGACCCAAAATATAAAGAGCAAAATACAAGATACAGGAGGCAGGGAGATAAATCTTCCTCGGATGGGAAGGAGACCAAAAGATAGAGGGAAGAGAAGGAAAGAAGGTGAAAAAGGAGTGAAGATGTGTTATGTACACGCACCACCTCCGCACAAGGAATGAAAGCATGATGTACCACAGACATGGACAGACAGAAACAAAGAAACCAAGGTCCATAGTAGTAGCTTTGTGTTGTGAAACAGCAGTAGTGTGGTTCGTAAGGGGATGATTGGCTCCCCTCTGGCTTGGATTATTTCAGTGATGCTGTCTAGAGCACAGGGCGGGGGGAGGAAAGGGTGGACCCATCATTGCTGTCTCTGGTTTGCACAGACCTCTTCAGATGAGCATAGACTTACAGGCTGCCTGCCCTACCCTGATCTCACCCCATCGAAAGGGTTTGTAGCACGTTGCTTCTACTTTCTAGCCTGGTTGCACCTGTGGTTAGGCCAACACTGAGAATGACACTTGTTTGATGGCCGCCTTCCTTACTGGAGCTGAGTCCTCTGAGGTCACAGCCATCTCTATCAGTCACTGCAAGTCACCCATGTGGCCACACTAGGCCTGGCTGAGGAAATCAGCACCAGTGCCCAACCACGAAAGGACAGGAGCCATTGATCTATCACGTGTGAGCTAGCTACAAATGTTGCAGTTAGTTGTCAAAGATAGAGAGCTTCACGGAAGCTCTTGTTGTTCCAAATGCTCAAGATCAAGTGGAATGGCTCCCAATAGTAATTCAGGCTCAGGCTCACCTTGAAATGGTGAAATGGTGGTGATCCTCCTGCCTCAGCTTCCGAAGTGCTGGAATTACAGGCATGTCCCACCGCGCCCAGCTTTATATATATGTGTTTTTAATGGGAATCAAGATGTTCCATGTGCCTGTACAAACCGTCAACATTGAATGTGATCATAATGTATATATAAAATTGCCAATAAAATCAATTTTTTAAAAAAAGAAAAATTGAAAATAAAATTCATAAAAGTTGTAAGTTTGGCTGGGCATGGTGACACACTCCTGTATTTCAAGAACTGGGGAAGCTGAGGATGCATTCATATGTTGTTTCTTCCAAACTGGATAGACCCACTGGAGGAATAATTAGAACAATGTACCGATTCATTCTCTGGATCCACAGCCAGCACCTTACAGGCCTGACTCACAGTCTCTCACCCAAACCTCCCTTTTCTTCTCTCATTTCTTCCCCCCGTATTCATTATTTCTATGCACATCGGCTCCAGTTGGCCTGTGTGGCCACCGCAAATATTTACCCACTCATCCGCCTGCCCCGTGTGGCTGCCAGACAGCTTTCCCACAGCGGCAGCTGTTCTTCCAAACTTGTCGATTTCTTCTCTTTCTTTAGAATCACGCTTACCCCACCACTAGGAGTAGCAGCTTCTTTGCCTCCTAAGCAGTCAGAGCACCAGCACTTCACCGTGCAGCATATACAGCGAGTTTAAGGACCAGCCAGCCCGAGGCTCCCTGGGCTCCTGCTGCAGCTGCTTCGCCTTGGAAGAGAAGCCAGGGTCAGGGAAAGGAGCTGGAGTTTCCTCACAGACTCCCTCTTGGCTGCTCAGAGTTCTGTGTACTGTCAGACGGTTCAGCAAAACACCTCCATTTCTGATGCTACTTTCATACTGAACTGAAGTTTCTATATCCAAGACCCCACTGAGGCCTCTTTCTGCAATTCATTGATAACTGTTGCCTATAAAACATTCTCAACATTGTCTTACAGGTACTCAAGAACTGTCAAAAACTCTACAAAGACTGAGATATGGAGTAGCCACTAAAATGGCCTAGTTGGGTCAAGAAAAAGTCCCCTGCCAAGTTACAAGTTACACCAAGGCAAGCGGAATCTCTCCACGGCCGTCCTACAGGTTCCTGTGCCCACCCCCAAGAAGCAGGTATGTGAGTTCTGGGCGGCAGGATGGATGTTGTCGGTTGTGGATTCTGGGATTTGCTGAGATAGCTGAGTCCCTATACTCGGCAGTGGCTGGAGGAACTGAACCATTAAAGTAGACAAGAGACAAACAAAAGGCCTTCCAGGCCCTGAAGAAGGCTGCAGTCTCAGCTCCTGCGTTAGCCCTGGCAGATATCAGTCGGCCTTTCAGGCTGTTGGTCCATGAAGTCAGGTGCATTGCAAAACAGGCAACTCAATCCTTGGGATCCAGAAGGAGCCCCATGGCTCATTTATCCAAGCAATTGGACCTTGTTGCCACAGGGTGGCGCACATGCCTAAGGGCAACCATAGCAACCACCATCCTCTCGAAGGAGGCTGGAGGCTGATAAGTTAACCCTGGGGAAGAAGGAATTGGAGACACCGACCCGGTGCACTGGAAGCCCTACTCTGCGGGGCCTCTGGGCAACGGACACCAAACTCACGAGTTACCCAGCACCAGAGCCTCCTCCTCGATCAGCCCAGACTTACTTTCTGCCCTCCCTCGGCTGTCAGCCCTGCCACTCTGCTACCTGATGAAGATCCCACCACCACCCAAAGGTGGTTTGTGACCAGACGCACCCAACCTCAGTCAGGTCAGTTGGCCAGGCCTGCAGGAGAGGCGGCTAAAACACCCTCTTTCATCACATGGTAGCAGTTTTTTTTAAACAGAAAATGCAGAGAAGCGACAGTGACTAAGCAGAAGGAGAATGAGTTTAACACTGTTTCCTAAAACCTCAGCGCACAAAGCAGAGCTTTAAAATGGAGAAAAGATAAATATAAAGATAAGCATCTAGGGAGCCGGGGAGTTAGCTCAGTGGTTCCGGCGCCTGTCTTGCAAGCGCAAGGGCCCGGGTTCGATTCCCCGGTAACCACATAACAATACTGGGTGTGGAGACCCACATCCAGCAGCAACCAGTACCACATACCATAGTGCTGGGCGTGGTGGCTCACGCCTGTAATCCCAGCACTCGGGAGGCAGAGGCAGGAGGATTGCTGTGATGTGAGTTGGAGGCTGGGCTCAGGGCCAGCCTGAACCACAAAGTGAGACCCTGTCTCAAAAAAACCTAAAAAAAAAGATAAGCATCTATACAGACAGCAGGTATGTGCCTGCCACTCTGCATGTTCATGTGATGCTATACAAGGAAAGGGGACTCCCAATGTCTACAGAAAAGGTGATTAAAAATTTTTTTTAAAAAAATTGTGGCCCTGCTGGAGGCCAGGTGGCTCCCCTCTGAGCTAGCCATTGTGCTCTGTTAAAGGCCCCCCCGAAAGGATTCCGCCTCCAAAGCTAAGAGAAACCGTGTTAACAGTTAAGATGAGGCAACCCAAAAAGCAGCAGAGACCAGTAAAAGTCCTAAATGCCTTAACTGTGTTGTCTCGTCCTCTACCTGTACTTCCAGAATGTCTCATTTATTCACCAGAGGGAAAAAAAGTACCCAGGCAAAAGAGAGTGGGAGAGTCCAGAACCCACAAGGATAGTAAAAAACAAGAGACAATAAAACTGCGGCACCCACAGCTGTCAAAAGACGATGGTTGATGAGCTTCCTTTAGTCACTCATCTGAGAAGAATGAAGGTAACTAAATTTTTATCTTCCCGGTTCAATAGACCCCTGCAGGATCTGGTCCATGTGGTGCCTTGCGTGTGCACAGGTAAAAGCCAAGCAAAGTAAGATGGGAAAGAAAAAGAGTTACAGAAGGCTCAGTCCAGGCAAACATTAAAAAGTGGCTTTTACCAAGTGAAAACCTATATTGCAGAGATCTAGGTACCTGTCAGTCATTATAAACACTGTCTTGGGCTGGGTAGAGGCCTGAAAAACCAAAAGGGAGACAGCTCAAATGGTAGCCAAAATGCTGTTTAAATAAGTTGTCCCCTGGTTTGGACCTCCACTCAGCATCGGATCGGACAGCGAGTTGGCTTTTGTGTCAGCAGTGACACAGGACATTGGCAGAGCCATAGGTGTTAATTAAAAGCTTCACTGTGCTTCTAGGCCCCAGAGTCCAGGACAGGTGCAATGGAAGAACCAGACACTCAAAAACACCTTATCAAAAAACTGATTATTGAGACTGTTGAGGGTCAGCCGATTTACTAACTTTCACTTTCCTAAGGGTGTGAGGTACCCCCTGCAAGGCGTGATTTACCCTCTGCAGTTATGTTTGAGCAGCCGACTCTGCTCCTCCGCCACCGCTGAGATCCATGCTAGCAGAAATAACTAATGATTCTCTGTGTGAAGCATAACCACTGTGGGGCTCCTGGACAGACCACCAACCACTCCAGAGAAATATCAAAATCAGCTTTATTGCCAGCGACTTCAAGGGATTTGAAGCATTGGAAGCATCAAATGGAAGTTTATACTGATCTTCATATCTTTATGTCTTTTGCTAAGGGAGGAGCAGAGGAGGTGAGCTGGGACCGAAGCTTTCTGAGGACACCCACCATTCCCACAGTGCAAGGCTTAGAACACAGGAAGGGGCAGTGAGGTGGAAAAGAGAAAAGAGTGATACAGGCTGAGCATGGTGACGCTGCAGGCTGAGGCAGGAGGATTGCCGCAAATTTGAAGCCAGCCTGAACTACATGAATTCAAGGCCAACCTGATCTCCCTCAGAACACCTTGGGGAAAGAGTTCTGGGCTGATGTTACGGCTAGACAGCAGATTTCTGCTGTGTTCCAACAAACTACTGTTTAAAATTTTTATTTTAAATACAAATATTATATGGATTACGGAAAAGCAGGCAGCTTTGAAAAAGAGGAGCTGATGTATTCTCACACCAAATCAATCATATTTATGTCCCTTCATCCTTTTTTCAATGCACCAAGCCTGGAAAATTCATTCTGTAGCAAATGAGCCAATAGTCAACATAAAATTTCGTGATCTGAGTTTCTTCATTTTAACCTGATGATGAATGTGCCCTTCTCAGGGAAAAAACAGGTAACTTCCAAGGTGTCGTTTTAGCCAGTTTAGTATTTCACTGTATTTGTGCTTCACAGAGTATTCAATTAATCCACTTATTTTCAGCTAAGTATTGATAAAATAAGAGCTTCAAACCCTACTGTCTATGGAACCCACACTAATTCAGAGCTTTGTGGTGAAAAGATTCTGGGTCCAGCTCACTAAACTGAACCAATACATGATAGTTCAACTTGGCATCCATGTGTACCATTTTCAGCAATAAATGAGGGCAATAGCAATATTTATGTTTCTCCTAGCCTAATGTAACGATCTCTTATCCAACTAAAATGTGCTTTTTTTTGACGATTAATCATGACTGGTTCAATAAAGCTTAGTGGACAAGTCAAGCAGTTTTCAGTGTTTGTAAGGTTTTCCAGAAATGACAGGCATGCAGGCTAGCAAATAAAGGGGAAGTCCCACCCCAATTGTGGTTGGCAACAACCAATAGGCCTGCAGCCCGGAGAGAATAAAACAGAAAGGCAGAACCTGAGGTACCTTTGAAGAGCTCCCTTCTGTTCAGCAGGCACATCTTGTGCTGCTACACTGCGGACCTCAGACTTACACTTCCTCAGCCTTTCAAGGCTACTCACAGTAGCGACATTCTAAGGAGCTTTAGTTTCAGGTTGGTGTACATCCTGATCCCTCTTGCTTCTAGCTTCTGGCTTCTTGGACTGAGCCAATCCTGAGTCCTGTGTCTCAGTAGGCAGACAGCCACTGTGGCCTCCAGTCCTGCAAGGCACCTAGTAAATCTTCTTGCATAAATTGCTTTTATCCATTTGTGTGGTAATAGTTCCTCTTCTTTCTGGATGCATCAACCCTCACCCTGCCTTTTTGGTGGTCCTGAGGATTGAACCCAGGGCCTTCCCACGAAGCTACATCTCCAGCTCTCTCTCTTTTGGTCTTTATTTTAAGACAAAGTCTTGCTCATTTTCTCTGTTGCCCAAGTTGGGCTCAAACTTGTGGATATCCCACCTTCAAGGTGCTGGGATCACAGGGGTGTGCCACTACACCTGCTTCATATTTCTTCTTTGATATCCAG
Source organism: Petromus typicus (assembly GCA_004026965.1). Classification (NCBI taxonomy): domain Eukaryota; kingdom Metazoa; phylum Chordata; class Mammalia; order Rodentia; family Petromuridae; genus Petromus; species Petromus typicus. Next base: position 36,809 of record PVIR01011181.1, read on the forward strand.
TAGCTTAAGTCATGAAAGTTTAAATGCTCTTGGTGAATTTTACATTACATATGGTAGAATGGGAGACAGAAAAAAATGGTTAATAGGTACAAAATATATTCATATGAAAATGGGGAAGAATAGTCTTAACCAGTGTAGTGCTTAGTTCTACAACTACTGCCACATTCCTAGCTGGCATTTATGGGTACAGTCTTCCAGTAACCACATCGTATTCTCTTCACACTCTGCACAATGCTCAGCTGGTGACAGTTTCCTGCCTGCTGGGCGGCCCAGACTTCGACTCTTGAAAGGTTGATACCACTGTCAGGGCTGCCCTGTTGGCTTGTCATTTTCCCTGGACTTTTATAGGATGTAGGAAAGATAAGAAGTATCTCAGGGTCTTTGGCACCCAGACATACTTTTATTTAGAGCTATTTTGTAGTGAGAATCCACTCTTTCCTAGATCATTCTCAATTCATCTCTGTAGTCAGTTCAGTAACCTTTTATTTGTTTTTTGATTCCTGCTATGAGGACACTTGAAATGGCAAGGTGACCATCTCCCAGTTTAACGGAACCACTGATGTGTCTGTTTCCATCCTCTTCTCCTGCCCTCAGTACTGAATCTTCTAGATCGGTAGAGCCCAAAGTTTAGGAGGTGGGAAGCAAAGATCTCATGATGGATGACTAAAAGTAACAAGGAGAGCATCCACTTCCATTTCTACCCTTGATTTCCAGACTTAAATCTTATCAGATAAACATCCTACACTGATCACATATTTACAGCACATAATGCATCTTGGAAGGCACATGTCAGGTTGACATCATAACAGAATTTTCAAAAAGCCATGTAACCATACCATAGCTGATTACAGGTAACAGGGCTCATACTGAGACCACTGAATTTCACAGACACAAGCCAAATGCCATAACTCATGGCTGCCAAGTGAGTTCCTTGGCCAGGAGCGGTGCTGTGTGATAAACCATGATGATGAAGAAGGGATTCCATAAGTCCACAGAATAGTGATTTAGGAACAGTGTGCGGGTAAGGCAGGAACGTTTCAATCTACTCTGTCTACTTCATTAAGATCCAAGCACCTACTGGGTCTTGTCCGATGTAATTAACCACCTCTGCTAGTTGGCTCATCCTCCCGCAGGCTGACACCGTATCGCGGGCTCACTGCCAGGCTCTACTGTTTGGCTCTCAGCAGTGGCTGTAGCTCAGTTGGCCTTGTTGAGTGAAAGGCATGTTCAACCTTTTGTCCCTGCCATGACACCTTTGGTTATTAACACATTGGGTGAGAACAGGAATGGATTGGGAAGGAAGTTGATGTCTACATCTTGCCAACCTGATTAGGAACATAATCCAGTCTCATCTCCAGGCTGCTGTTTGTTGAGCATTCAGACTGGGCCTGACATCTTCACACTTTGTCCCCGTACAGTGAGGCTTGTTATATGGCTATCCTCCAGACCTCAGCAGTTTTCCAACTGCATTCTGTCTAGTTCCCTGACCATCCAGCCAAATGCTTACCTAGTGCCCACAAATTACTCTAGATCTGTGACTCTTTACATCATTCTTTGCAAACAAAATGAACAAGCAGTTACCCTGCTAAACTTTTGTCCCTTGAGAAGATTTCCCTCCACTTCTTTTCAGGCTTACCTCTTTCTCCCCCAGAGTGATGCTTTAGTGCAAGGCCATCCCTTTTCGGTAGCACAAGCATACTGGGAGATCCCCAATGTTTTCTTCTGCAGTCACCTGGTCACAGGGCCCTCTCTGTGCTATGTGTAGGCTGAGAAAGAAGAGGCAGTTTGTCAAAATGTAGGCTTGATCTATTTCTTATACAATTTATGTATTTCTTTAAGACCTGCTTGGTCTTGTGTATAACACTTTCATTTGACAGTGGAATACTGCTGTGGACAACAATGCTTATGAATTGATAAGTTGTTAACCACAATGCCAAACGGAATGGATAGTTCAGATTTTATGGAAACCTGTCAGGCATGGTCAACAAGGCTCAACAATAAGCCATAAACAGTTTCTGTATGGAATTATTTCCCTGCAAAGGATGGCATAGGTTTTACCAAAAGCCATAGAGACTCATGCTGTGGTTCACCTGCTGATACTGTCAGAAGCCCACTTGACCATCCCTGTCTGTGTGGGACCTGGTAAGTCAAAGGGCCCCAGGACCAGGAGCTATTGTTGTTGCATTTGCCACTCAAAGCTAGCAGTCTATTGGGTCTTGCGGTAAACAGGTAAATAGTGTCACCAGGTGAGGTATATGTTTCCTTCCAAATCTCCGTGGTTCCCAGAGCACTGTTTGTCTTCCTTGGTGAAAAAGCCAGTCAGATGCAAGAATTGCCTTTTACCCTGGAGGGGATATCTCACGTGTTACAAAGCATTCATCCTGTAGAAATGGCAAATCCCATTTGTCAGCTTTTTGGTTGCCTGTGCATTAGAGTCTAAACAGTTCACAATGTAGTCTTCAAATCATATCTCAGTAATCCATTTACAAACTAATTAAAAGTGCAGAACCTTATTCTTGGCATCCTGCAAAAATCTGTGGCTCACTCATGAGAAAAAATAATAACAGTGGTCCAATAATGTGCTTGTTGATAGCGTCCCCTCTAGAAAAAAAGTCTATCTGACCTGGATTTATTTAATAGGTCACTTTAAATGCCTATTCCAAAAATGACATTTGTAGAACCTTCATGGACTCTATCAAGAGTAAAACAGAAAACAAACCTTTTAAGCCATTTGGCTGTCCCCAAAGAATAAGTGTCCTGCACTTTATCCATTTAGCTTGTAAATGTAACCCAGATAAAAAATGGTGGCTCAACCTAGAGGAGCAGCAAATAAACTAAGAGATATTTTAGCAGTACAGCTAAAAAGATAGCCTGCTGATGTTCCTGATGCAGAGGATAAGTAAAGAGAGAAATGAGGGTAACTTAAAGATTTGTAGCCTGAATGATGTTACCGCTTAGGAACCAAGGAGGTGGGAAGTTGGGAGGAGAACAAGTTGCAGTATTCAGAAAAGCATTTTGGTCCCATGTCAGGCATAATCTGACCTTGAAGCCAGCACTTCCGGTGGGTGTTTTATTATTTATTCACTTGACAGGGAGCATACGTATGGTCCTGTAAGACATCATGCTGTTGGCTTAAGTATTCACTGTTGAGCAACAAAACTCCTCTGGGCTCTTACAAAGCCCCTGCTCGGTCTGTCAAGGAGAGCTCAGTCCCTGTATGGAAAAACCCAGTCCTCGAAAAGAGACCCTCCCAAGGACATTGCCATCTCACAGGCCCCCAGAACCACTCTACTGGGTCAGGCGACATTGACACAACACCATGCTGGGAAGAAGAGGTGTTCTGAGCCCTGACATCATATACTGTTTGCATATCTTACAAAATATATAAATTAAGAGGTCTACATGTATACAAAATCTTTCAAGGGGGACTGAATTCCATTCTATGTCATGCTGGGGATTGGTGAGAACCTTGGTAACAAAGGTGATTTTCAGTGGAGCTGCTAATCAGAGAACGTATATTATATACAGGCCCGGCCCCTCTCGTGTCCCCCGTGAAACCCTCTGGTGTTGTCAGGGCCTCTGGGCAGCCTCAGCACCCCCACGGGCAGCCCATCTGCAGTCTGCATCTTCCGAGACAGCAGGGGACTTGCCCCTGGGCTCTTCTCCTGCGTCCCCATTTCGGCTTGGCGGCGCCTCCGCACCCAGGGGCTGCCAGAAGGGGTGGCGCTGCTGTCCGAGGAGTAATCCGTGCACTTGCGGAAGATCTCGGGACTCATGCTGGAGTTCAGTCTACCGTCTTCAGCCAGTGGGGATTTTCTGGAAACGCCTTTGCGCTGGGCCAAGGGGCTGCTCCAAGGACTTGAGCAGGGAGAAGCATTTGGGCTCAGAAAGAGATTCTGGTGGCCAGAAGGGCTGAGCTTGTTGGTGACCATGTGGCGTCGGCCAGCCATGGGGGAGGTGGGAGTGCTCTCGGGGTCGGAGGAGCTGTTGGCAGAGGACTCGTCCCCCATGTACTGCAGCTCCTCCACTCGCTTGTTGAGGGACTTGTTCAGGTGGATACTCACAGCAGGCTCCTCGTCATGGCTCTTGTCTTTGGAAGGTTTCTTTTTGGGTGGCTTCATACCAATCAGGACAGCCTTCATGTTCTCTTTGCTCTGAGATTCTGTGATCATGAACTCGTGGGCTTTGATGGCTGCTTCCACCTCCTCAAACTCCACAATGGCACATTCTTGAGTCCCCACCTGGCTGTACCGGCTGCTGATCCTCCGGATATCCGGGGGCAGCTCTCTCCCTGGTTTAAGGATACGCACCGATGAGATGACTCCAAAAGTCCCAAAGAGCTTGAGCAGATGTTCCATCACCTTCTCCTGCACCCTGCCATTCTTCTGTGGGGCACTCAGGGCCCATGGCTTAGGGGACAGGTGTAGGTCATAGACCAGGAGCATCTTGCTGGGGAGATTCTCATTGGGGAAGAGTGGGACAGGAGTGGTCCTCCGCACTTTCCGGTGGTCCTCATTCAACTCCAGGGTCACTGAGTACTTCAAGGCATAGGCTGTGGTCCTCCAGTCTCGTGTAAGGTGTTTTACCTGCAGAACAGAAAAACAAACTGGAAATAGTACCTGATGTCCTCACTTATCACTTGATGTCACCTTTGCTTCCATCTCCCTCCCTTCCTCACTCCTCACCCTAGTACCTAGAATGCCCTCTGTCAGGTGAGGCTCAAAGATCCAAGATCCAGCGAATGAAAACCCTTTCTACCACTTTGATGAAGGTCAAACAGTTTTGGCGGTTTCATCTGGGAGAGCACCTGAGACAATGGAAAGGGTCAGTTCTGTGCAAATTTATGAGTGAACTGTAATGAGGCTGCATGCACACAGATCCAGGGCTTGCCTCTAACTGGGGGAAGACATGGAAAGTTACTTGGCCTCCATAGAACTGTCATGAAAATGAAATGAACAAAAACACAAACACGTACAGATATGCATTTACATATAAAAAGGAGAAGAGTGCCTGGGTCTCGGTGAATAGTCTGTAATTATGTTATTTCAAATACTATGAGCTATCACTTTGATGGGACTTGGAGATTTTAACATTGAATTCTCCTTGGAGCTGTATTTCAGCATTTGATCCAGAAAAGGATCTGACATATTGTCCACATCCCCCAGCAGCACTCCCTGAGAGGGACATGGACTTTCTCAACTTGGAACTGAATCCAAATGGAGCCTCTTGGAGGATGACCAAATAGTCCCTCTCTCCTCCTCACTTGATGGAAATTGTGTGTATTGACACTGCAGTATATCAGAGCTATATTTATGTTGTAAAACCGTTATTTTCTAGAGGCCCACTTCCGGGGCAGGGAATGCCAGGGAGGATGAGTCATGCCAAAGAAATGCTAGAGGTGGGTGGGGTGGGTAACCTGTGCCAGGAATGGCGAAATCACCCTGAGTCCTCTGAGGCCACGCCAATGTAGCTGTTTTGTAGAAGAACCAGGAACTTCAGGAGCTGTGGGGCTCCTGAGCCCCACACAGAAACTGCATAGAAAGCAAGAAGGGAAGGTTCCCTCACAGGATAGATGGGAGACCCCATGCAGAGCCATGAATACATCAGGCTCCTGCAGAAGGACTGCTGTCCACCGCAGCCTGTGCCTCTGGGTGAAATGACCCAGCTTTGGGCTGGAACCAGATCCCACAGTGCAGGAGTCACAGGTCACCCACACACAGACCTGGTGAGCTGGCCTCTGTGACACAGGCCAAAGGTGCAGAGGAGCAGGCCCAGGCAGAGCAGGACTTCAGGATGTATAGAGTCACTGCAAGGTTGTGGGTAGCCAGGCTGTGGAGCTGTAGGAGTGAAACATGGTGGATGGTGCTGCCTCCAGAGGGAGACTCAGGAGAGGAGCAGGAACTCCCTCCTAAGCCTGGGATCCGTGCAGCGAGGAGCTGTGGGAGCCAAGTGCCGTCTGTGGGAGGGGTGGAGAAGCTGGTGGCAGACTGAGTCTCATCAGGACAGAAGCCAAAGGCTTGTGGCAGGACCAAAGACCCCTCCAGAATCGGGAGCAAAGTCCACAGGGAAAGCATCCCAGGCCTGTGCCCATGACCTTTTCTTAGACATTTCCAAACACCACCTTAGGGGAGGAGCCAGGGAGTTTTTGTTCCTAGTACGATTATCACAAGAACTTCCTGAGATTTTCCGAAGCTCTGTAATCACCCAAAGTCGATAACCTTGGTTGTGCCTGTCTCCTGCTATGATTGGCAGAAAACCTTTGCAAATGAAAAGGTGTGCTGTGGGGAAGGGAGAGTGGAGGACTCTGTCTCCAGGCTATAACCAGTCCTCCCCAGAGAAGATTGCTCCTGGATAGATTCCCCAAGGGCAGTTTAAGAAGGGAAGGAAATCAGAGTGACCCTCGGGCCTCAGGCCCCTGGGGAGCATGAAGAGACTGTGCAGAAGGATCCCCTGCAAGCATCTCTCATGTGAGAGTGTGCTCCCTCTTCTCTGAACATAAACATCCTTTCCTTCCTTGACGCCTTGAAAACTCCAACTCATCCTCTGAGACCTTATCCCCTGGACACACCTCTGGAAAAACCTCAGATCTCCAGATAACATTGGGTCCTCTGATCAACTAGCTTTCAGCCACAGTTTGTCTGTTTTTATCTATCTGTTTATGGTCATACTATAATCTTCACTGGTTCCCTCTCTCTTATTGGACTGTGAACTTTATAAGGGTGGAGATGGGTGCCATATTCATTTTGTACATGCCGTACAAAGCACTCTTCAGATAGAAAACATGTTTGATGAATGAATAAATGAAAAAGGGCTGCGAAGAGGGCAGAGTACATCGGTGGGTAGGGCAAAGAAGAACTCCCAGCAGGAAAGCTCTACTCTGACAAAGTGCACAGGCAGCTTAGCTGGGACCTACTTGTTACACAGCCTGTTATGCATCAGGCTGTGTATAGTGCTTCTCCATTCAGAGTTCTTATTCCTTCCCAGCTGTCAACTCTGAAAAGCAGAGAGTTTAGGGCCCAGACACCATGTCGGTGGACAGCAAGGACAAGCAGCCTGCTGCTTGGCTGTGTCCAGTTCTCAGACTTCCCATCTCTCACCTCTGTTATATAAGAGGGATATTGACATCACCCAGATCACACTGGCATCCAGAAAAGGCTCATCTCCCTAAGGCCTGGGAGCTCCCTCTGCCCTGTGTATATTCAACTGGACAAATGCAATGCTGGGAATTTATGTAATTGCAGGCAGACAGGTGTCTCCCAAAGCCTGTCAGTTACCCTGTCTGGGCATAGTGCTCTTCCTAGGCACCCACATCTCAGGCAAGAGAGCCTGAACTTTACTAAGAATGAGTCTTAGCATTTCGTTCCTGCCACCAGCTGGGCCTAGAATTGTTTTAACAGTACGTAAGCATATTCTTCAGAATGAGTCTACATCACTTCTCATGATGATCGCTTAGGCTTCAGATTTAGTAAAAAGTTACTAGTCACCAGGCATGAAAAAGGTGAAACTTGCTTGATGCCACCCAAGCCCTCATCCCCCAAGACACCAGAAGCAGCGGGCATGATGCCTCACCTTCTTGAAGGAGGTAAGCAGCTTGACGCTGACGTAGCCCAGCTTATTCCGCCGCACGTGCTTCAGCAGGAAGGCGTCCTTCTCCAGGTTTTCATCAGAGAAGTAGAACTCGATCTGATCCACCAGCTTCCGGATGAGCTCCTCGTCTGGCGGTTTCCACTCCTGCTCCAGGTCCTCACGCTCATTCTCGCCTCCACTGGTCGTGGCACCACTGAGACAGGAAGGAGACAGCGAGTTACAAAGGGGAACCGTGTCCCTCCTGACTTCCTGTGTGGAGTCCGAGCCCCAAGAGCTCAGGAGGTGTCCTGAATCGGAGACGGGATCCCTGCAGATGGACTAGTCATGATGTCCCAGTGGATCCAACACCACTGAGGTCTTTGTGAAAAGGGGACTTGAGGCACAGACACACACAGGGAGAAATGGGAAGATGAAGGGAGAGGACAGGTTAGCAGCAGAAACCAAGAAGCGCCACAGACTGCCCCTGGAGGCCAAGGAGAAGCCTGGAATGGACCAGGAGAGATGCAGGGTGGACTGACCTTTGATTTCAGACTTTCGGTCTGCAGAACCACTGGATGAGACATTTCTGTTATTCTAAAGCACCTTGCTGAGCTCTTTGCCAGAGCAGCCCTAAGAAATTACAGTGGACAAGGCTGACTAGACCCCTGAAGGGCATTGATTGCCTGTCCCCAACCATCCAAGAAAACAAGGTTTTGTTTCTCGCCAGTATGGGAGATCCTTAAAAGAATGACACCACTACCTCTATTTATGTGACTCTGTCATTGGCAAGATGCTTTTGACATTTGCCATCTTCCTCTTCCCCGCCCACTCCTGATTTCTAGAAGACAGTATGGAAGAGCGACCTGATCTTTGAACAAGACCCTCCACACCTGCTAAAAGCACAACTGAACTTCTTAGCTGGTTGGGGAATGATGCTTGCTCCTCGGTGGCCCTGATCACCACCTCTGATAGGTTCAATTCAGATGTGACAGGGTGGAGTTGAGGGCAGGTGGTTGGGGAATATGTACATTTAGCAATGGAAGGGAAAAAGTCAAATGAGGAGAATCAGATTTTTAAAAAGCTAACTAAGCCCTTGGGGGACAGAGTGTCAAGAAAATGGAAATCTGTTGGGTCCACGTAAGGATCACGAGGATCAGGACAGAAGCAGCTATAGGAGCAAAAAGCTCTTGGGTTGAAATCTAGAGGTCCCGAAAAGCTGGGGAGCACAGGGGAGGTCTGGAGAAGCCTGCCTGGGTGAACCTCATCTCCTCAGGCCAGTCTGGGCGTGAAGCAGCTATGACAGCTCCCGGGTGACAGGAAGCAGCAGGACAGGAGTAGAGAGACAAAGACAGGTTTGTGTGTGTGTGTCCACACTGCCTTCCTTCCACCGCGCCTTTGGGTTTTTGTAGCTGTTGCTGTTTTGTGTTGTTTCCCTTTTATAAACGCATCGACTGCTCTGTTACAGCAGCAGGACTTAGTGGTCTGAAGGTCTTTATGGTACTTCCATCACCTCTGACATAGAAGCCATTGGTAATAAGTTAGATCATTTTGCCAAGAGCCGGGAATCCATCCCAAACTCTTCACTGGTTGTTGTCACACCCCACTGTGCCCTGCTGTTTACTATCATCCTCATCAGCTGAGCTCAGGGTTCCCTATGCCTCTTATGTGATATGTCTCACACCTGTGTCCTGTCTTTTTTATTGTTTCACTTTGTTTTTGAGTCAGGGTCTCCATATGTAGCCCCAGCTGTCCTTGAACTCATGTCAGTCATCCTGCCTCAGCCTCCCAAGTGCTGGGATTACAGGCTTGTGCCACCTCGCCAGGTTTTTATGTCCTCTCATATACATGAGGATTTGGGATCATTTATATCCCAAATTTTTAAAATTTTGCTTTTGATCCTTCAGTTAGCCTTCTACTTGTTTTTAAATAATATATTTAAAATGGTCTTTTATTCCATCCATATTGTTTTTTAATTATTCCTCACAATGCAAATATGCATATTCCTTGTCCTGCTTCTACTTCCAGATTTCTTTCTTTCTTTTTTTTTTTTTTTTTGAGGCAGGATCTCTCTCTTTGTAGTTCAGGCTGGCCCTGAGCTCAGCCTCAAACTCACATCACAGCAATCCTCCTGCCTCTGCCTCCCGAGTGCTGGGATTACAAGGGTGAGCCACCACACCCGGCACTGTGGTACGGTGCTGATTGCTGCAGGGCATGAGTCTCCACATCCAGTATTGTATGTGGTTAACCGGGATCGAACCCGAGTCCTTGTGCTTGCAAGACAGGTGCCGGAACCACTGAGCTAAATCCCTGGCCCCAACTTCCAGATTTCTAAATTACTTTTTTACCTTTCTAAATTCTATCAGTAATAATTTTATTTCATTTCATCATGGTTCAAGATACACCATTCTCTTCTATAACTAACCTCCATACTTTGTCTACAGATAGATATGAAAAGGTGCAAAGTCAATCAATTTTATTTTGCTGTCATGTCTATGTAAACATGTTCCCTTCAGAACGGAGTCATGTGCTAAGGTTCTGTTTCTTTTCTTAAAGTTCTATCAGTTGATGACCATCTGAACTGACTTTCTGTGCTTCTCTTTGCACTCACAGAATCTGTCTCTGCTTTTTTCTCTGATTCACACTCTAAGAGGTTTCACCGGCATTATTTTTGTATTATGAGCTGAAGCCTGTACTTTATTGAGATTTCTTTTATTTTTACCAAAGGTATCCCACCTAGGATACCACATGCCATTCAGTCATCTCATCTCCTAAGCCTCCTCTGGGCTGTGAGCTTCTCACTTTCCCCATATTTGATGACCTGAGCACTATTAAGAAGTACTGATGAGGGCTGGTGATTTATCTGGGGGTGGGGGGTTGGCACCTGCCTGGCAAGCGCAAGGTCCCAAATTCTATCCCCAGGTGTGGTGGCTCAGATCTGTAATCTCAGCACTCAGGAGGCAGAGGCAGGAGGATTACTGTAAATTCGAGGCTAGCCTGGGCTACCTAGTGAGCTCAGGTCCTGAACTATAAAAGCAAGACCCTGTGTCCAAAAAAAAAAAAAAAGTACTGACAAGGTACCTTGTAGAATGTCTTTCGATGGGGATTTGGCTAATGCTCTTTGCCATGATGACACTAAGGTGATAGACTCTGGGGCTGCAGGACCACAGAGATAGAGCTCTGTCCTCAGCCTATTAGAGAACAAACTGTCCACAAGATTTAGTGCTGTAGATGTTAATGCTGAGCACCTGTCTGATGTAGTATTTATCCAGTTTCTCTACTGCAGAATTACTCCCTTTCTCCTCTTTCATGCTGAATTTATTGGGAGAAAATCACTACACACAACTTCCACTTGAAGAAGGGGTTAGGCTGCACAGGTATTAAATTGGAAGGATGAGGCTGGGGTAACCTTTTCTTGCAAGGTTAGGTGGGCTCCTACTGCAGGTCTGTCTTCCCATAGGTTTTCTTCCTGGGGGAAGGGGTTCTTTACACTTCATGTGGGGTCAGCTTGGTCCTTCTACTCAAACTGAGGGGTGCCCTTTACTCTGCAGCTGCCAGCTGGGTCTTGGCAGCCCAGACATCCTCCA